>WWET01000523.1:87254-98572 GCA_011038615.1 Limnodynastes dumerilii
GATATAACCAGGTACAGGAGGGAGAGGGGGATATGATAGAAGGGATATAACCAGGTACAGGAGGGAGGGGGATATGATAGAAGGATATAACCAGGTACAGGAGGGAGAGGGGGATATGATAGAAGGGGTATAACCAGGAACAGGAGGGAGAGGGGGATATGATAGAAGGGATATAACCAGGTACAGGAGATAGAGGGGGATATGATAGAAGGGATATAACCAGGTACAAGAGATAGAGGGGGCTATGATAGAAGGGATATAACCAGGTACAAGAGATAGAGGGGGCTATGATAGAAGGGATATAACCAGGTACAAGAGATAGAGGGGGCTATGATAGAAGGGATATAACCAGGTACAAGAGATAGAGGGGGCTATGATAGAAGGGATATAACCAGGTACAAGAGATAGAGGGGGCTATGATAGAAGGGATATAACCAGGTACAAGAGATAGAGGGGGCTATGATAGAAGGGATATAACCAGGTACAAGAGATAGAGGGGGCTATGATAGAAGGGATATAACCAGGTACAAGAGATAGAGGGGGCTATGATAGAAGGGATATAACCAGGTACAAGAGATAGAGGGGGCTATGATAGAAGGGATATAACCAGGTACAAGAGATAGAGGGGGCTATGATAGAAGGGATATAACCAGGTACAAGAGATAGAGGGGGCTATGATAGAAGGGATATAACCAGGTACAAGAGATAGAGGGGGCTATGATAGAAGGGATATAACCAGGTACAAGAGATAGAGGGGGCTATGATAGAAGGGATATAACCAGGTACAAGAGATAGAGGGGGCTATGATAGAAGGGATATAACCAGGTACAAGAGATAGAGGGGGCTATGATAGAAGGGATATAACCAGGTACAAGAGATAGAGGGGGCTATGATAGAAGGGATATAACCAGGTACAGGAGATAGAGGGGGATATGATAGAAGGGATATAACCAGGTACAGGAGGGAGGCATTCTTCACAGGAAGCATTAGAAGACAAGGACAAGTAGTAGAAGACTCTGAAGGTAAATGACTTCACTGAAAGTGTATTTGATAAGTGGAATATCCGCCCGTCAGAGGTAGTGGAGGCTGGTGCAGCAGAACGATTGAAACAAACCTGGTTATATACATAAGGAGATCTTCAATGTTAAAAACAAGTAAAGATCAAATAGCGTTTAGGGCCCGATGAGGCTGTTCTTACAATAAGGGCATTTTTATGCAAATTCATCTCTCGAACTTGCGCTTGTTCATCCCCAAAGCTGCTAATGATGGGCCGTATGCAGACTACCGGACATATAACATATACGTCCGTTGTTTAGCGTGTTTTCCTACCGTACATGCGTAGTACATTTTTTACATTATCTAGGTATCTTTTCCTTACGTAGATTGCGTACATGCGGTCTTTAAGACCACATTTACGCAATCTGCGTAAGGAAAAGATACGTAGATAACGTAAAAATATATTACACGTCTACATACGACCTGATGTCATTGCTAATAATAGTGATTTAGCCGTAAACACCAGAGGTTGTATAGAAGGATGCTTATGGCTTAGAATCAAGGCCGTGACTTCTCTAAACATACCAGAATCCAGCTTTTCAATGACACCAAACTATATTTATATTTATATATGTACAGAGTCAATAGTCACAAAAGTTTTCAGAGAAATACTGAAGAATCAGAGGCACTTGATAAAAGAACAATCCTTTGTACAGAACATTAACGTGTATTCAGATCCATACAACAAAGCAGAACACTTTCTCGAGCCACTCGAAGCCTCACCTTTAAACTACTTTTGTTATGTTTCATTTCGTCTTATCTACTGTACAGACTCCATCCTCTCCGGGAGCTTTAATCTCAGAAGCAATTGTGTCCGTACACTGCAAAAATTACACCGAAAAAACCTTTGAATTCTGCAAATTCATCATTCTAAGGAAGTGCTCGGGAAATCTCCCCTCCTTCTACGAAATGGAAGCTTAACCATTTTAGACGGATATTTTTCAAAGCAGACTCTACGTAATCCTTCTGATAGTTTCATCAGGAGATTTCACGGCACGGCGCACGTTCCTGAAACTCCTTTTTTCTCCCGTGTAAATCACTCAAATAACGTCCTAAGGATTTCTCGCTGTAGATCCTCAGAGAAGGGGTTTGGTATTTATGAGATTACATGGTGCACCATGGTCTACTGAGCGAACATTCGACCCATCTGCAAAACCAATTTAGAGCCATTAAGGTTTCAAAATAAAATCTAAATTTAGATTTCATCAGTTGCGATATCAAATGGAAGCAATTTGCCGAAACGGTGGTCTTTTTATAGAGACCATCACACGGCAACTGAATGTAGACAGCTGGAAATTGACGCATTGTCTGCATTGTAGAAAGCTGCGTTAATGGGACTGATAGTCGATAGAGTCTTCTGCCAAAACAAACCCTACCCTTCACCTCTTTCTAACTCTCAATTTCCTGCAGCCTAACCCTAACCTTCCACTTCTTCAGCCCTAACCCACAGTCCCCACAGTCTAACCCTAGCTTCCCATGCAACGCAAGCCTAACCTTAACCCCTCCATGCCCTGGAGTCCAGCCATAACCATCTATGCCCTGGATCCTAACCTTATAACTGCCACAGCCTGTAGCTATTTGGAATGGGAAAATAGGTTCCCTTCCTAACAGCAATTTTCTCTTTTCAATTCCTATTAAACAATGATATAGTTCCAATCAGCTGGCGGCTGTATCATGTTTGAAATAGCGCCACCCTCACTGGCAACGTGTCCCATATTATATGTACTTATTTGTGAAAATATCATCATTGTGTACAACTCTTAGACATAGACGCAGGGAGGATACAAGTAAGATTATTTTACACAACTGATCTTTATGTAATACAGACACAATAGAAAAGTCACCCAAAATTGGGACTGTCCCGCTAGATTCAGTTGGGAGGTATGCACCCTGGGTTACGTCTTCTTCCAATGAGACATAACTTGCATATAACACAACACTGTATCTAAGTTATGTCCGCTCAGAAGGAGTGTGGGTCCCGGTTGTGAACAGCACTATTTCAATGGGACCATTCTCAGTTCCGAATTGGCTGGGATATCAATTGCTTATGCCTCAATGAGGCATAGCAATCAATCCCCGGAGCACCGAACGTGGTGCTCCGATAGGTAAGAGGAAAAACCACTCCAAACCTTCCCCTAATTCTAACCCTAAGCCTCCCCTTCCATAAACCCTAACCCTCCTTAGCCTGACCCTAATTCTCCCTTCTCTATAGCCTAACCCTAAGACCCCCTCACCGCAGCCTGACCCTGACCCTCCCCTTCTATGGTCCTAACCCTAATCCTTCCTTCCTAAGAGCCTAACCCTACCCCACACACTAAAAGTACCCAGAGAGGTTAATCTCCTCTCCGGAGCTGTCAGCGGCATGTCCCACGAGAATGAATGGGTGATAATGCCGATCAGCACACTCACCCATTCATATAAAAAATTCTAATGCAATTTTTCTTGGCTGAGCAGACACACAGATTCCATTGATACGTCGGATACTCTTGGTGATGGTAACTTAAATAATTCATCATTGCTAGATGCTCTCATCATGCTTGCAAGAACTGTTTACAAATAATAAATTGCAGACAGGATTTTGCTGACTCTACGGCACAATGGAGACATAAACATAGAATATAGAATATACTTTTCTCCAAAAAACCTGGGGCAAGCTTTAAAAATTGCTTCGCCCCCCTGTGTTTGCAATTCTGCAATTGTTACTTGCACAGTCCATGGAAGACTGGCTTTCATTAGGGCTTTTCTCTACTAATTACATGTCTCAGAATACAAACCAACCAGCCATTTCGTCATGTGCGTTCCTTTAAAAACAACAGCCGCCAAGTCTCTTATTCACATACGTTAAACAACTATTTTATAGCTATGGCAATGCCCCGAACAGTTATCAAAGGACTCTGAGGCAACAGGCCCTTTGTCTGCAGAATATCTAAGGAGGCGCATAGCTCTGCTGAAACATTTATAGAGAGAACGCCGAGGTCACGCTCAACAAACCATTAGAATCATATTAGCCACGTCGCACCAGAATATGTAAGTGCTTTTAATAAATGATCAGATGTTCTGGAAACCAGACACGCCGTTTCTTAGAGAATTCTCGGTATCAGGAAACTTTGCAGAGTTCGGGAAAGTTACTCTGCATTCTGCTTTTTGGACAGTGGATACTTTTGCAGTCAGCAGTTTCTAAACTGAACGTTGCAATTAAGAGTTGTTTAGTGTGATGAGTTATAAAACTGAATGCCATCTTGGCATGAAGTGTGATAAACATCTGGCTACTTGGCATTATCATCAGGCAGTCTATGGGTTAAAGAGGCAGGCCAATCAGGGGTGGATAGCAGGCAAGGGGGGAGGGGCTAGGGGTGGTGGAGGGGAAGGGGTTAGGGGTATATTAAACTAGGGCAGTATTTGTTCAGACTCTTTTAGAAGTTTCTTTCCTCCCTTAGTTGCATTTTCTAACATGTTCTAGTATTTTCAGTTGGGGCATAGGTTGGCAGCACTAGTGGGATTTGTCAGCAATATCTAGTGCTAGGTTAGGTCCAAGGGCATAACTAGAACTTTGTGGGCCCTATAGCAGAATTCTGAAGGGGCCCCACAACTCAGGTCTCCGTCACATATGTATAAACCTCCTCACTTACCTAAAATTATCAGCTACACGGTCAGCAGCCTCCTAAGGGTGATTGCCAGGACAGTGGGCACCCTAAGCTGCCAGGCCCCATAGTAATTGCACCCATTGCACTCCCCAATAGGTACGCCCTTGTTTAGGTTGTAAGGTATGGAAGAGGAAAGGCACACCCTTCAAGCTGAAGCCGGGAGCTACGCCCAGTGGTTGGTTACCAGTCTGCCTCTTCAGTTCTCCTTGGGGTGCATAATAAGGGGATTGTGCTTCTACATTCATCATTACCTCCAGAGAACCCAGGACAGGGGGTGTCTATCCTCCGTTGCGCTTTACTTCTCCTTGCGGACTCCCCACCGCCTATCCATTGTCACTCCCTGCTTAGAAACTCTGCTTTCCAAAATTGGGACATCTGAAAGTTCCTCCGCCTCCGCCACTGATATCGCCGGACCAAGGGACAGGTGAGTAAACTGTCTGTGCGGGGTAAGGCGGGTTATGGTCAGGCTGTAGGGGAGGGAGGGTTAGTGTCAGGCTGCAGGGGAGGGTGGCTGCCCCTCTATCACATACTGTCCCCTTTCATCACATACTGTCCCCCTTCATCTGCTGCCCCTCTATCACATACTGTCCCCTTTCATCACATACTGTCCCCCTTCATCTGCTTCCCCTCTGCTCCTTTACTTACCTTTTATTTGACCTTCTTTCTTCTTTAATCTTCTGTTTTCTGGCTTCTGGCTCCCAGCTGAGCTCCTCTCCGCAGGCTCCTCTCTAATTTCCGGGCGTGATGACGTGAATCTATATATAGAATATATATAGATTCTATATGCACTGAAATGAAATTCCTGGGGGTAATGGACATTCGTGCTGCCGAGACACAGCTGGGCATGCACATAGATTCATATAGATGCATATAGATTCATATTCATGCCCGGCTGTGTCTCGGCAGCGCGACCATCCATTACCCCCAGGAATTTCATTTTTACCCCATTTGGGGTAATTTACCCCAGTTCCCCGACCACTGGTATAAACAGTGGCAGGAGGTGACAGCTTGTTCACTATTTGTGGGCTTTGTATTCTATTCATGTTGAATATGATGGAATGTACAAACCGATTTGATATGTTTGATGTTTGTTGATTAGTTATCTTTTAATCCTGTTGTAAGGGAAGAGGAGAGTTAGGGTCATGGAAGGGGAGGGTTGGAGTTAGGGTCAACCTGTGGGTAGGTGTGTCTTGGGAAAGGGAGGGTTAGGGTAAGGATTAGGGAAAGGCTTGGGGTAATATTTATACTTACCATTCGGAGCTCTGTCTTAAGTACAGACTGGCAGAGAACTATCAAAATAGGGTCGTCCTCAGTGGACACCCACACCCGTTAATTCTATCTGATATATGCAGTCATTTGAAAAGTTTAATACTTAACACCAAGGGCTAGATTTACTAAGCTGTGGAAAAAGAAAAGTGGAGATGTTGCCCACAGCAACCAACCAGATTCTTGCTCTCACTTTCCTAATACATACTAGAGAATGTCAGCTAGAATCTGCCCCTGCTGAAAAAGGTCTGTTCTCGCCGCTGACAGCAAATAAAAATCACCAAGTAATCTGATGGCTGGACAGTTTGGATGACATGCGTAAATCACTACCAGTCTTAACGAACACTGCAGATGAAGCTGCAGAGATTAACCAGTTAAGATAAAAAACATATTTGTGATTGTTCAACGATCATATGCAGATCATATTCAAATTCTAACATACGGCATTCAACATAAATCATTTAAGCCTGCTGTTTTCAGCATTTGTAATTGTCAACTCAACAATGGAGCCATCTCTTAAGCTTGACAAGGAAATTTGACTTTGAATATTTTCATAGCAGACCGAGCCAGATCCAGCATGCATTATACAAAGAAAATGAGCTGTAAAAGGTGAATAATTATCAAAAGACACAAAGAAACACTTTCTAAGAACATGGACCTCAAGGAAGACAAATGAGCGACAAAATCATTTATCTTGACATATCACAGACTATCTCCGAATGGCACTTTACATCTCTCGTTACAAAAGACGTAAGAGACATATGAGACATAAAAGATGTTGTGTCCATTTGTAAAGATGACAATGCACTGCAATGATTGTGGTGACATGATTTGAAAACCATATCATGCAAATTCAAAGGTCATGTCAGTCTCTAGATGTATATCCATATGCAAATGTGTGGCTTTAACGTGTTTCAAGATCTTTTAAACCAAACTAGGAACCAAAAGAGAACTGAATGGTATCAGATTGTCACCATCAGTCTGCTTGAAAGGTATGCAGACTGGGCCAGATTCAGACATCCATGCGTTTTCCATACACACAGAGTACTGATAGTCTGCGCAAAAGTGGAGAGTGAACTCCCCTATTACTACCCTTCCTTACGACTGCTGATCCGCGTTGAACTCTTAAAACCAGTTCACACCAGTGCCTGAAGTGAGCGGGTATACAACGGCATGGAATACCGCCACTTTTTCTGATGCTTACCCCCGCCCACATTGGAACCGCAATTTTGAAGTTATGTTTTTGCATCTGTCTCTGGCAAATGTGTGTGTGTGTGTGTGTGTGCATCTCCAGCCTATCTGTAACATCTGAAATACAGACAGCAGTCCCTTCAGAGCCTGCATGACACAGAGTGACAGGAACAGAAGAGGAAAAGAAAGTAAGTGAAGATATTGTATAGAAATGGTGGAGAAGATTTGGGGTTAGTGAGAAGCAGGGACATGGGGTGGTAGTTGGAGAGAAACAAGGGGGAGATGGCGGGAGAGACACAAAGGGCATTAAGAGAAAAGCGGGGGGAGGGGTGTTCTGGGGACAAATTTAACTATTTTATGGTGGTCAGTGGCCATGTTAATAATAGTACTTCCCATGCCCCCTTATTAGAGCTAAATAGGCCTCAATACTCACCCATAACTTAATATGGGGCATAATGGGCATATTAAACTCTACTATGGAGTTATATGGGAACCTCTTATTGGTTTATTGAGCCTTATTAAAATTAAGCCCTCACTAACAAGTAGTGTGTGTTGTATGTCTATAGGGTGCATTGTGTTTTTTATGACCAGACTCTCGGGACAAAGTTGTTTTTCATTTTTTTTTTTTTGTAAAGCTTTTCCAGCACAGTACAGGAAATACAGGGCTCCTACGGGAGCCCTGTAGGACCAATGCTGTTACTGAGAATGGTAGTGACCGAACCTATGCGGTCACTGCCATTTTACAAAACAGATTTGGTCTTACAGGGCTCCTGTAGGGGCCCTGTATTACCTGTACTTTCGCACCACGTAACTCATCAGAGATGGAGAGACAGATGGACAGTGCCGCAGAGGAAGAAGCCAAAAGGTAAGTAATTGAAAATAAATAATTAAGAGGCAGATATGGATGGCTGGGCATAATAAAGGGGCAGATATGGATGGCTGGGCATAATAAAGGGGCAGATATGGATTGCTGGGCATAAAAAAGAGGTAGAAATGGATGGCTGGGCATAATAAAGAGGCAGATATGGTTTGCTGGGCATAATAAGAGGCAGATATGGATGGCTGGGCATAATAAAGGGACAGAAATGGATGGCTGGGCATAATAAAGGGGCAGAAATGATGACTGACATAATAAAGAGGCAGATATGGAATGCTGGGCATAATAAAGAGGCAGATATGGATGGCTGGGCATAATAAGGGGCAGATATGGATGGCTGGGCATAATAAGGGGCAGATATGGATGGCTGAGCATAATAAGGGGCAGATATGCATGGCTGGGCATAGGAAGGGGCAGATATGCATGGCTGGGCATAATAAAAACGGGCAGATATGGATGGCTGGGCATAATAAAAAGGGACAGATATTGATGGCTGAACATAATAAAAATGGGCTGATAGGGATGGCAGGACAAATAATAAAGGGGCAGACATATACTAGGGGCACACATTTAATAAAGGGTCAGACATATGGAGACTAGACAAATAATAAAGGGGCAGGCATATGGAAGCTGGCAAATAATGAATGTGGCAGACATGGAGGCGCACATATGTCTGTTTAGAGAAATAATAAGGGGCAGACGGCTGAATTAGTAAAAGGGGCAGGCACTATACCTGCCGTGGTGCAAGACACACCCACTTTTCCCAGACACGCCCACTGGCAGGTACATGACACACCCCCTCTACCATGTCGCAAAATTTTGTCCCTCTTTACAATTCTCAAATGTTGGGAGATATGAGTTTATGTTGTATACATTGTACTTGTATAATATTTAAAGTGGGGAGAATGATCTGACTGTAATTTTATAATGTGCACCTTGGTGTGGGGTTTTTCCATAATCGGTATTGCTGTTAAAGATAGTGGCATATGCCAAAACCCATGATGTCCAAGCTCTTCAGACTTCCATATCCCCACTTCTAAATTACCACTTCAACCACATATTCCTTAGGAATTTTAGGAGGGCGTAGGGGATGGGGCGCCCTGTTGAACGGATCTCCTAGTGTATAGAATATGCAGATGCTACCGTTAGGCTTACTTATGCAAGAATCTTGAGTAAGTAAGCCTAACATATGGGGGGTTGAACTGTTTTGCAGCTCTTAAAGTGATAGACTGGGCAGTTTGGTTTTAATATTATTGTTCTAATATATTGTTTGGTACTTCTTTATTTTTGCGGCCCCCGCTACGTAACTTACGTATCCCCGCTATCCCCGTAAGTTACGCAATATATATATATTTTTTTTCTTCCTCTACCCCAAAATAAAGAAGTACCTATTGTTTAATAATATTGTTTTATTAATGCTATTTATTGTATGAGTAATGTGTTTACACCAGTCCTACATAGTGCAAGACACAGCAAGTAATGAAATCAGAATTATGGGGATAAAGGTAAAGGCACAGTCACACTTACGATTTTGATGCAAACAAAAAAAAAAAGAAGTATTGAGAAAGGGAATGCCTATACTATAACTCAAATCAATCCTGACTGTTATATACTGCAAGTATGACAGATAGACAGAAAGACAGATAAAACAATGAAGCAAATATGCATGCTTAAAAAGCTACTGTTTTTGCTATTTCAAAATAACATATACTTTAAATAAATGATTCCTCAACAAGGATGTTAAAGAAGTCAGGGTAATAGCACAAGGCAGCAGGTGTGAATGGAGGAGACACTCCCCCAGTGTGACTTTCCTCCCCTCTTCCTGTTTTTGGCTGACATGTGACTGCAGGAGATCAGCTGACCAGCATCGCAGCACTTCCTCCTCTCTGCATGTGTATGGTCTGTAGAGTGAGACCTGCAGACAGTGTTCTGTCACCGATCTTCTAGATAGGATGTTTCCGCCAGCCTCTGTCCTCCTTCTATCTGTTCTTGGATTTCTAGGCTCGGCTCTTACACAAGTGGAGGGCAAATCTCGCAAACCGAACGTGGTTCTGATTTTAACAGATGATCAGGATGTCGCTCTGGGTGGCATGGTAACTACTATATAGAGTATATGTAACCCTTACCTGTCAGAGTGACTGCAACATCCCAATACAACTCTACATTTTGCACTTTTGTGTCCAGTTACTAGTGATGACTTCTTTGTTTACTGCAATATGTGTAATGCCTCCTCCCAATTGGCGTTCCTGTGGCTTCTTATTTATGACCTGATCAGCATGTCCCTGTCCCGTCTACCTAATTACAGAGTGTTCAGTGATCTTTTGCTTAACTGGAAACGTTCCCTTTTGATTGTATAACAACAGATATGTCTGATAATATGGTGTGTATGCTTCAGGATGGATCATCAGGTGGTAACAGCTTCTACTTAATTATAAAAGGCTCAGTAATTAGTTATGTCCAATTCAATAAAGCACCTCTTTTTATGTTGTTCCTTTGTGTATTGTTCTGCTTTCACCCATATTCATTCTCTAACTAGTGTTCTACGGTGTGACCAGTTTACACTTCAGAGTACTTAATGAATTTGTCAGGAAAACTAGTTTAACTTAGTTTTCCCATCAAATGTGTGTTGTTTTTAATGCCTATTTGTTATATATACTGACATATGCATTGTTTTTGTAGGAATGGCCAAATTCCAAAAGAGAATCATTATTTCTCAAGTTCCTCTTTAAAAGGAATGACCACAATGCATACTTTGTGTTTCCTTACTGAAATACTTGCTGTTCACATTCTTCTCTGTAATAAGATAAATTAACTTTTATCTTAGACAAGTTCTGTCCCACTCACTTGTGTTAATTGATGTTTTGTGTCATGTTAAAGTATATGACAAAAATGTATTTTTGTTTTAGAAACTTGAACATGACTGTATAAAACAGCACATCTACCTCTACACTACTTGTCATTCATAGTGAATGAGCCTGCAATACTATTGGAACGAATTTATGTGCAGCATGTTGGGAGCTATTAATCTATATGCCATGGTTTGATGCTCTGGGGAGCAAAAAATAATTAAATGGTTTTATTCATGAACTTTTTTTCTTAGTTACTATTTTTGTAGCTCCTCTTTGAGGTTATCTGAAGTATTTCTTAGTTCTAAAGTCCAAACCTTAGTCAACACTAACTGACTAATGTAAACATCAATTTATGTTGTAACCCCTAATAGCAGCCTTGTGGGCAGATAGATCTATCTATCTATCTATCTATCTATCTATCTATCTATCTATCTA
>WWET01000523.1:113927-125309 GCA_011038615.1 Limnodynastes dumerilii
GTGCGTGTGCGTGCGTGTGTGCGTGCGTGCGTGCGTTCAAAAAGGAAGTTTCAGTGCAAAAAAAAAACCCAACAGGCCATTTTCTTATACAGTCACAAGTATTATTACCCATTGGTAGAGTGTCAGAAGCAAGCACCTTTAATACCTGGAGGAGAGTGTGTGTGTGACATGTACCATTAATTGGATGTAAAATAGCTATAAAACATCAGGTTTGAGGAGACTTCACAAATTCTAGACCAGATGTTTAGCCATGATACACAAATATTTATTGATGGCTGCTACAGAAAATATTGGTACACTACACGTTCCTAAAACATGGTTGACTCATAAATGTTTGTATTTATCTATCATGTCAGAATACATTACTACAGTGATTGCATATGTGTGCAGAAGGATTGTGCTTTTTATGAATTATATGCTGACTGTAGATTACCACCATCACTAATATAATCTAACATAATTACGTTATGTGCAAATGCATTAGATCCAAAGGTAAACTTATTTGTGACATATGGTTGTCTCTTGATAGGTTGCAAGTACGTTTAAACTGTGTGAAGGTCTTGCATGATGCACAATACCTTCATTTTGCGTGCATTTCTGGATCAGGGCCATAGTGTGTGTGAAAAGAAATATAGGGTTCTCTTACAGTAGGATATAATTAGAATATTGCTTTTGCAAGCATCGGCCAGAACAAGATAATAGCTCTCTGGAAACTTCATTTGACATCTCTCAAACATGAGCCTCATGTCGTGAAAAGGCTCTTTATTATTATGATTTTTATGTGTGTATTTCAGTGATTCTTGTAGGATTTGAATTGCTCTTTTATACTTGCAGTTACATTGTTTATATATGATTTTAATTTAATTACATTCTAAGAATCCATATCTACATACACAAAGTGTAATTGGATTGAAGTGCATTAGTATATTATTAGTTTTAGGATAATTAGGAAAAAGTATTTTGAGCAATGAAAAAGTGGTTTATAAAAGTATTGGTTTTGGTTTGTATCTTGAATATATAAGGTAGAACTTCTATTCACTGATAAATTAGCTCCATTTAAAATGTAAAATAAATGAATAAAAAATAATTAGTAATTAATCGAAAGGGCTGTGTAAGGTTTTCCTGTAAAAACCATGGAAAACATCATGTTCTAGTAGTTTTTGGGTTTTACACAAAACATGCCCATGTTACTAAAATGCTACCTTACGCATCTTTTTGTTAATAGAAATGAAGTATTAATGAAGATTGAAAGATTCTGGTGTGCCAGGGTTGGGTGGGTAAAATAAGAATTAGAATAAGAAAAATATACTTGTTTATCTGTGAATCCATTTGGTTACTTTTTGTTGGAAATACTGCAGATGGATCTAAAAAAAAAAAAAAAAATATTTTACAACCAAGATCAACAAATGCAGTTGGCTTCATGAGCTCAGTAGTTACATGTAGAGAATAAAATGACATTAATGCCTTACTTACATTTCTAAAGGCAGGTCTATTTCTACAGTGGAGAAAGATTTTGATCTTCTCACAGGAACACATATGTGTATGTTTGGATACTTATTATTCCACTTGAGCTTCTGGAGGCTAGATACACAATAGTAACTGAGGACAAAGGATATGTTTTACCACTAGTAATACACAAACATATGTTTAGGAAACCATTACTTTGCACTGGTAATTTCGAGTTGGTAGATGCACATTTTTCTTTGTTGTGCTTGTTTGTGGTCTGCAGATAAGAGTACTTTGCTTTTGCCTTGTTATCATTTTTGTCATTTAGGGCCTGATCCAGCGCTACGAAAATTCGCAACGACGGGCGAATGCGAAAATACGCTCGTCGTATCACCCTACACGCCCCTAGCACTCCCATAGTAAAGTCCCTGCTTACGGCGGCTATACCCTACACTGGGTACGACCGTCGGCCGTACGAAAATTCGCAGAAAATACGCTAAGAAAATACGCTAAGCACGCCCATACTGTACAATTTAAATGGCTAACCCTGCCTCCCAGTAGTAAAACGGGCGCCCAGCCGACCATCGTAAAAAAAATACGCCCGCCGAGCGAAAAATACGCTAACGATACGCCCGCTATTCGCTCATGACGCGCGGGCGACCGGAACCTGTCATACTGGGCATGCGCATTGCGAATTTTCGGACGAAAATTCGCTTACGATGAGCGTACGCTCGCTTGCGAGCGTTGCTCTGGATCAGGCCCTTAATTAGCAAGTGCCCTTTAACTAGACCCTGTTCACTGCTGCACTTTTCAATAAAATGATATTTCTGTGTGTTTGTGTTTATCATCATTTTTATTTTAATTCGCAACTATGATTTAATTTCAGGTAGTGTATGTGATACAATGGAAGCTATTGAAAAACTCTTGCATGAATTCATGAAAGGTACTACTGGAAGCCATCTCTCTAATACAGTGTTTCCCAACCCTGGTCCTCAGAGACCACTAACAGTGCATGATTTCCAGGTCCCCTTGCTGGAGCGCAGGTGTGTTCATTGCTGACTGACACATTTTAAAAGTTCAATAGGTGGTACTCAATATATAACTTGTTCTATGTGGAGGCCTGGAAAACATGAACTGTTAGTGGTCCCTGAGGACCAGGGTTGGGAAACACTGATCTAATATTTCAACACCTGAAGGCTATCCAAAGGCAGTAGGTACAAAACCGAAGTTGCTGTAGCACCCCACCCTATATATGTAATTACCATACAGGAATAGAGGCAGCTAGATATAATTCCATTTGGATGCATGCTTATTGGCAATATCATTTTAGCAAGAATAATTAACACAATGCTGCTTTTAAATAGGTAAAGATACAATGCTTCATCCCTTATTTTGAAAATGGACAAATCTGATGACTAGGAGATAGATAGATATTTTGTTTATATGTGATCAATGCATGCAAAAACCTGCAAGTAAAATTTAATAGTTAAGTTTGCAAAAAAGGTAATTGCATAAATAAAGTCCTTACACCCTTCTTATCTAAGGTTACTAATGACAACCAATAAACTGACTTATACTAGCAACCCTGACAATTCTGTGCCAGTGAAGTGGCTTTTTATCTGCTTGCCTTTGTTCATATATGGTTAGCTGGGATATCTGCCATCTTCCACAACAGCCTGTGTCATATATAATCTCATACCTGCCCCTCCCCCCCCCCACCCTACACAATAAAAATCAAAGAGTGTTAAAAAAATTTTATTTAAAAAAAAAAAAAAGTATATATATAAAAAATACCATGCTCTATAGACAATATAGAAAAAGTAAGTCACACACGTTACACAAATCTCCTAAAATGTGAGGACAACTCTACTGCCATTGAACAGGTCTCTATTTATTTATTGTCCTTATCTAAGACTACAAGGAAAGGCAAATCTGTGTTGCCCAAATATAGTTTGTCTTGGTGTTCATAAACATCACTTATTGCCCATGTTATGCTCCCATCTGGATCATGGAAGCTGTCCACTATTTCTCCATATTGATTCACCTCCAGGAATAACCCATGCTTCTTCAGAAACAAGCTGTATGCTGCAAGAGGAGTAATCTGAAAATAGACCCAAAATATGAAATTCTATTGAAAAGTTTATTTATTTGAGTTATACTTTTTTCACAATCACATTCCAGTTCCAGCATTATACATATATAAACGTGTGGGGCTCGATTTACTAAAATGCAGAAAAGAATGGAGATGTTGCCTATAGCAACCAATAAGATTCTTACTCTCACTTTCAAATTACATATTGGAGAATGTCAGCTAGAATCTGATTGGTTGCTAATGGCAACAGCTCCATTTTTTTCCCCCATTTTCTGCAGTTTAGTAAATCTAGCCCTTGGAGTAACTCAGTTGGTGCTGGTTTAACCGGTACATTGTGCTCTACAAAGCGCCCCTGCCTAAAAGCTTTAGCTATATATTGATACAATGGGCCTGATCCAGAGCAACGATCGCAAGCGAGCGTACGACGAGCGTATGCGAAAATTCGGCAAAAAATTCGCAACGCGCATGCCCAGTATGACAGCTTCCGGTCGCCAGAGCGTCATGAGCGAATAGCGGGCGTATTGTTAGCGTATTTTTCGCTCGCGGGGCGTATTTTTTTTACGATGGTCGGCTGGGCGCCCGTTTTACTACAGGGAGGCGGGGATAGCCATTTAAATTGTACAGTATGGGCGTGCTAAGCCCGTACGCTCAGCGTATTTTCTGCGAATTTTCGTACGGCCGACGGGCGTACCCAGTGTAGGGTATAGGCGTCGTATGCAGGTACTTTACTATGGGAGTGTTAGGGGCGTGTACGCTGATACGCCCGAGCGAACGTTCGCATTCGCCCGTCGTGCGAATTTTCGTAGCTCTGGATCAGGCCCAATGGCACGTTGGGCCTGATCCAGACCTATGCCCGTGAGCGTAGCCTATGATCGCCCAGGCGTATAAACTTTCACGCCCATGACACTCCCATTGATTGTACCTACTTACGGCGGCTGAACCTTACCCTAACTTTTTCCAGCGTCCGTACGAGTTTTCGTACCGATACGCTGGTCGTACGGGGCTTAGCACGCCCATACTGTACAATTTAAATGGCTATCCCCGCCTCTGTGTAGTAACTCGAGCGTCCCGACTATCGCCATACAAAACGCACGCCCCTTGGACGAAAAATCCGCTCAAAATACGCTCGCTGTACGCTCATGTCCTTCAGACGACCGGAAGTTATCATACTGCCCATGCGCAGTGTGTTTTTTAGCCCGGTTTTACGCTCCCGAACGGCGTACGATCGCTTGCGGGCGTAGGTCTGGATCAGGCCCATTGCGAGAGTTTATTTTGAGGTAAATTCAGGGCTGGCCCTTACCAATTTGGTGCCCTGGGCAAGATTTTCAATGGTGCCCCTGCTCTCGCAGCCACACCAACCTTATGTGGCATAAAGACGCGTGTTGCATGTGATAAGGATATGTTGGAGTGCGCAACCAGGACAAGCACACGCTTACAGGTTTATTATATAGGAAGCCGGGAGAAGAAAAAAAAAAACAAAAAACATCTGTATATATTTTACATGTATATACACCCACCACTCACTTGTCATGAGTAGCAGTAGAATCTGCGCACCAAGCAATTTGAAAATAAACATTGGGAAAAAAAACAGTAATATTGTACAATATTGAGGTGTGTGTGTGTCCCAAGCCCAATGGTGCCCTAGGCAAGTTGCCTTTATGGCCTATGCTTAGGGCCAGCTCTGGGTAAATTATATACAACTTATAAGGCTCAGCATTGAAAGATATCTGAGAAGATAACTTCTATGGCATGAAGATCCAAACACAGCACAAAAGGATCTTAGGATCTAGTCCGGAGAGAATAAATGAATGCATACCTTAACAATAAATCTTTTCAGTGCAGGGTAAGGAGCTATAGCATCAAGGAATGGAGGGAAGAAGAAACCAGGAAAGCGTGTTGTCGATAACCCAACTCTGTATGTACCAGTAGTAGAGCTCCTAATGTTATCTGGGTAGCCTGCCAAATTGTCCACAAACACTTCTTTCAGACCTGCCTTAGTGCCAGCTAGCCAATAGCTGTGGAGGGAGAACGAAGAAAGAATGCGCTGCATTAAATCTATATGTTCTTATAAAGGAGGATATGCTTTCAATCATTTACAACATAAGGTAACTTTGGTACTTGCAGCGCATGCTTGGGCACTGCTCTACCAGGATGTAATACTGGGTCCAGAGCATCCAAATCAGAAACATAGACAGCGGAGGGCTCATGGCAGGGATAGATTGCTTTGCTTTTTCGAGGCAAAAGCAATTGATTTACCAGCCAGCTCAGAACTCGCTGGGAGAAAACGGCCCTTCCGAAGGGCCGCTCAGTGGCAACCCTCACCTAGCCAGGACTTCCATTCTGTGGGCAGGATGCTACTTGTATAGCAAGGGCTGTACTTTTCCACACCATCCCCACGTAAGTGGTATTGGAGGTATGGAGCTGGTCCATTACTACTAACAAAGACATTTCTTCTACTGACTGTATTGTATAAGACCAGGTATCCTGTAGTTACTGGAACTTAGGCATAGACAGGGAAAGATGAATACGAACCGTAGGATTCTGGATATGCTGGTTTCAGCTATCAAAATGTAGTCCTCCTCTGGTGATAAGGCCAGCCCGTTAGCCATATAAAGATCATTCAGCAAGCTCTTTTTTTCTTTTGTCACTGAATTGTATTGGATTAATCGTCCCTTGTGATTGGTTTCCAATACCTAGCATATCACAGAAAGAACTGTAAGTCACTGCTGCTGCATACTCACGCATTCATTTTCAGAGATCACCAGAGAGGTGAGTTACCCTATCCGGGGTCTTAGGGTTAGGCTGCCGGAGGGGGGGACTTAGGGTTAGGCTGCCGGAGGGGGGGACTTAGGGTTAGGCTGCAGGGGGGAGGGGAGGGTTAGGGTAAGGGAGTAGGGAAGCCTTACCTTTCAGAGCATGGTTCAGTGTTCCAGGGATCGATTGCTATGCCTCTTCAAGGCATGAGCAATCGATTTCCGGTGCACTAAAGCATTAAAAATAAGAGACCATATTCACTCTTAAGAGTGTTAGGTGCGGACAGAACCGTACCCAACTCACCCATCCTGCCCCCAGTTTATAGATACCTTATGGCACTTAGGAGTGCCATAAGGGAATGGCTCGTCACCCCTCTAACTAAAACCTCCCTGAGGCGGCATCAATCTTTGTACCTAACTGGTACGTAGATTGCGTAAATGCATGCGTAGTAGGTCATTTCGGAAGATTCTGCACTTAAGAAGCCAGAGCTTATTTATGAATCAGGTCCAAAGTCACTGGTGGACTGTCAAAGAATCATGCGTAGTTGTACCCCATAAGCTTCAACTAAATGCCCAAGATTCCACATCAATTGTTCCTGTATGCTAGCTCTGTAGACAGCGCAGACATAACCTTAAAATGACAACGACAGGACCTAAAGACACAGCAGTATTATACAGACTGCCAGTTAGGAGGAAACACAGAAAGAAGTAAAGTAAAGGTGTGTTAGAAAAATAAGTATGCATTAAATATGCAAAATTCTGATAAAAGTGTGCCAAATGCAGGAGTCTGTCAAATACATTCTTTATGTGTGATTATACTAAGCATTCGGATCTGTTTAACGGAAGTAGTCATATTTATGATTTTTTTATGGTTTAAGCATAAAGCTCGGTGCATATCAATAAACTGTAATAACAGAGATAAAAGATAAGGAATGTCAGGGCAGCCAGACCAAAACTTTAGGAGCCAGGATTTGGGTCAAATACTTTTATATGTACAATATGTGTGTATCACAGGCACATGCACACAAATGTCCATAATAAAAACTATGGGTATATAGCCATTCCAAAGGGCAAACACTGATCAAATAAAGAAACCGGCTCCTTAATGTCTGCACACCTGAATGATTTATCAATAAAAATAATGGCTGAATATAACATCATCTAAAAGGTGATGAAAACACATATGTCACATGTGTGCATGTAAAAATATATATACTTTTACTTATTTACCCCCTCTTCTACCTGTGTATCACTGGCTGGCTGAGAAAGGATGACACTAGAGTTAAGAATACAGCCGTTTATCTACAGGGTGACTGGGAGAGCCCCTATTCCTCTGGGTTAGCATATTCTCTCCTAGCAGTTTCAGCTGTGAATATAGAGAGGAGGAAGTCCACTTCTAGTTACCCAATGGATAAGCTACTTTAATCACTCCTCCATCTTCAATCCAAATTACTTAGAGCTAAGGTCATTACACGGGCAAATACCAATCCTGTATGCTACAAGCCTAATATAGGAAAAATGAATACTTAAACATTAGGCACAGAACAGTAATCATTGAAGATGGCCTTTAGCAGAATAGAGTTCTCCATTTACCTCATATCGGTGATGTCGTCTCCCCCACTTGCTGCTGGAGTCTGTGAAATAGATAGTGCCATTTTTGGACAACTCAAGGCCATTTAAGAACCGAAAAGGAATTCCATCAACTCCTGTCAGAAAATACAAAATTATTTTAAAAGGAATTTTATGCAATAATAACTCTGATGAACTATACAAAGAATGCATTCTTACTTTACAAAGAACAAACAATTGTGTCTTAAACTGTTATCTTGTGTTTTTTTTCTTACTTGCAACTCATTTTAACAATGAAAGTCAGAAATAAGTAATATACTGTAGAAGGAGAAAACATTTTCAACACACATTTTGACTGTGCCAAACGTATTTTTTGGTTTATAACTGCAACGCTGAAATATTTAGTAAATCAGACAAAGAAATAAAATCTATAAATCTACTGAACTTAGTGAAGTCTTCCATAAAGAATTATTGAATTACATAAAATAGCCCATTTCTCATTCTATTTCCCACAAACTTGACATGAAAAACAATAAAGTATTTCAACAGTTTCAACAATAGTACGGAAACATTGAGGGAAGGCATATGTGCACTTATTTTACCAGTTTATAAATATGGTGATGTATCAACTTACGAAGGATGTGAGATCTTGTAGGGCAGTGTTTCCCAACCCTGGTCCTCAGGTACCTCTAGCAGTGCATGATTTCCAGGTCTCCTTGCTGGAGCACAGGTGTGTTCATTACTGACTGACACATTTTAACATTTCCATAGGTGGTACTCATTATATGTGTCAGTAATGAACACACCTGTGCACTGGAAATCATGCACTGCTAGTGGTCCCTAATGACCACTAGCTATAGGGGATCAAAGTCCACTCCACCAGTTTGTAAAATGTTTGAAGAGCCCAAAGAATGGCTGGCGACGACTTACTGATATGGTAGCGTTTGCCATGGAAACACTAGTAATTTATGCCAATTGTGGATTTGTAAAAGTGGAGATGTTACAAATAAAATTCATGCTTTCACTTTCCTACTACATAGAGAATGTCAGCTAGAATATGATTAGTTGCTAAGGACAACGGACCATATCCTCAGTTAGGAACATTAACACGCTTATTCTCATTATAAGTGCGTAAGTGGGGAGGGGGCATGCGCCCTCCAGATGTTACGTGCAATTTACTTAGTTCCATATGATGGGATTTAGGAACAAAGTGGCTGGCCTTCCCCTATGCCCACCAAGGTGGCCGAGGGGAAGCATTATAATTTTACAGTGGGGTGGGATTTGTCACTTACAAGTGGATTAGTGGTCAGACAGATCGCTGATCCACTTGTGAGACTTAAGGTTCAACATCCTGATTTTTCCTTTTCTGCAGTTTAGTAAATCTAGCCCTAAGTTATCCATCTTTAGTGAATGGAGCTCTTGACTCAAAGATATTCTCTAATACAAAATGCTTTATAATGCACATTCCCCTAATACTAAAGAATTATAAATCATACAAGATTTATGGAATGTATTGAAACAGTAATATTATATTATCACCAGGTAAACAAAAAACACAGCACAAAAATAAAACTCAATAAAAACAATAATATATGTATGGATGAGTCATTATATCATCACCACCTTCTTCATTAGAGATCAGAAGTTGTTTCTCTCCAGACTGTGGATTGACTCTAAACAATCCAAAATATGAATCAGCCACAATAAGATATCCTTCAGGGTCCATTCGAACCCCATGCGGACGCCCACAGATGGGTTCATAATCAGGTGTACCTATCAGAGAAAAAATATTTCTATTCAGTGCTTAAAATGACAAATCATTACTTTACTATGGTAGTTCTGATTTCCTGGTCAGAATGTATTAATATTTACTAACAACAGGGGCAGGCTGGGTCAGTCCAGTCCACTGTGATTTAGGCTGCCACCTACCAATCACTTGCACAGTCACATTAGCGACTAAGTGATTTGGCTGTACAACGTAAAGGACATGGTTGCGTCACTTAGGAACTGATACAATTGAAGTAGCCCTTAGTCCTAAGTGCTTGTGCAGCCCCAGCGGGTGCAAAGTGATGCAGCTCACATCCCTTGCAGAAAATCTGTTTCAGACTATCACTTAGCAACTGATGCGTCTACACAAGTAGTAAAGATTTTTGCCACAAGCTGCAGCTTTTCGGTCTGTCCTTGTCCACCAAGATGGCACTTCTTCCAAAACACAGACAGGAAAATTAAAAGAAAATGTGTGATTTGTACCGTCTTTGTTTCAAAAAAAATACAACTACCAATATCCTTCAGCCCATCCCTGTACACATTCAATGGTTGGACAGTTATAAGGTTTACTTTCTCTCACATGTGCAGATTCTTATATCATTTATTTTAAACAAATGAGGGTAGGTGTGGGGGTACTTTTCTGTATGATCCAGACATCACATCCTGGAGAATGGTGAAGATGAGCAGTACGTTATTTTCAAGCACAGCAGACAGCATGGCTACTGTAGAGAAGACTAGAGGCAGCGACCTCATAATAACTGGCCTCACTTGTATCATAATCATGCAATGTGCACAGGCTTCTTGTAAGTAAATAAATATAAGATTTTGATGTTATCACAGGAAACTTATTTTCTGCTCTCTCTTGCAGGCAGTGGTGCATGATAGGACAACATATATGTGTGATATCAGGTCCTGTACTGTCCCATTTGCTAACATTTTACTAGAAATAAAATGACCGGTGCAGCAGTGAAATTTCAGTTTCTTGCCTACTACAGCAGCTTATTAATATCCTAGAAAGCTTTATATATCTGATGAGCGATGGTGAATATTGAGGGGAGTTGCAAGTAACAGAGAGAAAGAGTTGGGGGGTGATGTGTTGAGTTTTAATTTGCAGCATGGATTGTCCGGGTTCAGATTTTCCCCTCTTTGAGCAGTTACTCCTGACTCTGGATCAGTCTATGAATGTTCACTTGTTTAAAGCAAAAATATAACCCTAGATCTTATGTGCACAAATTCTAGGAGTCTATAGATAGAAAGTACTGGCAGTGCTCTGTTCACATGAGGATGTTATATTTTGGGTTGGTTGCAATGAATGTAATGCTCGGTGGCACATTAAATGAACAGGCCATCATCATACATGAAACACTCCAGCACAAAGCAGGTGAAACATTAGCTGTCTGTCCGCCTGCTCAGGATATAAAATATATTTTTTCTGTCATTTGTACCATTGTGACAAAGAAGACTGTATGAACTCACCACAGCCTGACACATTCTTCCCCATTTGGGTAATGAAATTTAGCTGTTCTCTGTGTATCATCCACAACTTTCCATCCACGGTGCCAGTGTAAAGGTTTCCTGTCCAATAATGGTTTTAGAGGATAAAAGAATCACATAACACAAGATTAAAAAAAACAACAATCAGTATTATGAGGCAGTGCTACTTTTCCTTTACATTTCTTGAAATGCATTATTTTGTATAAATATATAAAATGCTGTTGTTTTATTTTTAAACCAACATTGCTATTTACACACACA
>WWET01000523.1:130672-142093 GCA_011038615.1 Limnodynastes dumerilii
GAGTTTGATTGGCGATACATGATATTTGTAGATTTGAACCGTAAATTCCTCATGGGTGTGGGTCACTGGTTAGAACTGCCCTATTTCGATAGGACCGTTTCCTCCATTCTAGTTTCGAACTGGCTGGGATTTCGATTGCATATGCCTCGAGGATGCATAGCAATCTATCCACGGAGCACCAAGCTTTCGGTGCTCTGGCAGTAAGTAAAAATAGTCCCCCCACTTCCTTCCCTAATTCTAACCCTAACCCTCCCGTCTCACTACCCTAACCCTCCCTACCCTGCACAGAGAGGTTACTCACCTTTACCTCGGTCCGGTGATAGCAGCGGCGGAGGGATATTGGCGGCGGCGGAATTTGTGAATGTGAATGGGTGAAGTATGCCGATCGGCATACTCACCTATTTTGAAATTTTTTTTTTAAATTGGTAAGTATTCGAAATAGGGACATCCGAAAAGGAACTTTCGGATGTCCCTAGTTCGGAAATGGGACATTCTAACCGGGGACTGCAACCGACTCCTCATAAAATTTCCTTTCAGACAGTTTTCAATTTTTATTGAATCCAAACAAGTGAAATATTTAAATATTCCTATTTTATATATAACATTGATATATTGAGACTATATTATAGTCTTACTTTTTCTTGGTAATATAAATAAAATTGCTTTGGATTTTTTTTTACTGAGCTTATTAAAACAAATAGAGATAGAATTAGTTGATACCCCATTATTGCACAAACAACATTTCATTAGTGTAGACCACATGGTCAATAACTGTAGAAAACTGCTATTGTGTCTCCGTCATTAGAATGTTATATGTACTAGGATGTAGTTTTCATTGTAGTCAGTGGTATCTATTGTACTGTGGTCATTGGTATGTTCTCTTGTAAATGTATCAGTAGGATACTCACTGTAATTATGTTAGTCACTATACATGCTACATCGCTGGTCTGGATCAGGCCCAATGAGAGCAAGATGGTAAATACTCAGTGTCATATGGCACAACACAATAAGGGTCCGATTCAATTACCCGCGATGACGGGAAAAAGTTCGCGCTGAGCTTTTTCCCGTCATATACAGTAAGTAAAATGAGTGAATTTTTATGCGCTCCTCTATGGGGCGCGCATAACATTTACTCCAAAAAAATACGCTGAATTAGCCTAACGCAGGTGCGAAGCTAATTGAATCGGGCCCTAAGAGTACTGCCAGAGATGATGAATGCAGGAAACACAAACACCTGACTGGCAGAAGGCAACAAAAAGCTTGCACACACCAGACAAACAAGACGGGATAGAGGGGTAAGGAACGTACATTAAACAACCAACACAGAAAGACAGCAGCTCACAGAAATTGCAAGAACCAAACAGGAACTGCAGGCAGGTCAAACGCTATAACTGTGTATAGGCCATTGGCTATTACAGGAACGCTGGCCAGTGAAGTGATTGGCATCCTGGCTACTAGGAAACAGGATGCTATTACAACAGTGCGATACGCATGGCAGAGAAGGGTAAACAGTTGTTATGCTGATCATGAGTACATGGACGTCTGTAGAAGGTTAAAATCCTTCCCCTTGTAAGTGTGTTTAAAGTCAATAAAGGATTCAGAACTAGCAGTATATCACAGAAAGATCCTACCAAGTAAATAAGTTTAAAAGTCAATTTCCAGGGGGAGACCACATATAGTCGGGTAGTTTGTCAGATAGAGTGACTGGGTAAGACATATGAAGCCATCTCTATGTGTGGTAAGAAACTGCAGTAAAGTCAATATACTGCACTGGGATTTATAATATTTTTCTTAGATTTTAAGACACAAGGTGAATTTATTTATTAACAGGTTTTTATATAGCGATATCAGGATACGTAGAGCTTTACAATACATTCTTATCAGTCCCAGCCCCATTGGAGCTACATACTAACACAGATGTCACAGTGTTCTTTAAATTGCAGGTGGCTAAAGATGTAGAAATCACCAACCACTCAGAATAAGAGTCACTCATTAAGAATAGTAGAATTCACTTAGTAAGAATAGTGTCCCTTTGCTCTGCAACTGGACCCATGGTTAAAAAGAAGGCTCACCACCAGCTTCAATGGTATGATGTTCCGGTGCCTAGTACGGGCTGAACTTAAAAAATGTTAACATTTACTGAGAAACAGATCACTATATTTTAACATTTTGCCCTAGATAAGACATTTGTTCCCGTGCTATAAGAGGCACGGATGGTCCCTGATATTGCTATATCTGTTTAGTCAGTTTTTACAGATCGACAATGAAACGGGTGCCACCATCAGGTTGACTATTTCATTGTCGACCGATACAAATATTATCTTTTTCGACGAGGGTACCAGGTTGGCTGCTAAATGGTCAACATGGCACCCCAAAATAAGGTCGACATTTACCTTGTCCCTTTCTACTGCTGTCCCTCTCCACATCCATATGTAATGAAGAATTAATGCTGGGTACACACTACAAACTTTTTCTAAAGACCAACATTTATAATACAATGTGAATAGTAAAAACAGCGCTGATATTATAGGATAATCAATACTCCCCTTAAAAATATTAAGAAAAATATATATACATAACAATGTCTTAGAAAAAAGTCCATAGGCGGCATACAGGTAAATAATATAGGTCTTTTATAACCAAATGTTATACTCCATAAATTGTTAATCCACAGCCCCTCAGGTAAGTGAATGATCCACAATACATGCAGGGGAAAAAGAAATAAGTGTAAATAAACCAAACCAATAAAGTGGGTTAGACTTCATTAAATATATAGTTTCCTTCAACATATTAAAAACCATTTGGGAAACAACATAATGTACAATATATAAAAACATCAACATAAAATGTAGGCTAAGGGAGAAACAATTCCCCTACCAATAGTCTAGACGCTGTCCACGACCGGCAGATGGAATAATAATCCCGGGCAAGGTCAACACACCGGAGGAGAGATGATCTTTCAGCCTCTAAGTCCTTAACATGTTTCTGGGCTCCGCTCTTTTTCAAAAGTCAACATTTATACTCAAGATACTACCTCCGTACACACTACACTAGAATTGCAGGGGGAACTGTCTCATTACCGTTCAGCTGCAGAAAGAGAATGGAAATTAACTGAAAACAAGGTAAGAAAAGCACTTTTCTCACAATATTGAGCCATCGTTCATCGGGCAAATTAGACTAACTATATTATCTATTCATACCATATCATAAGTGATCAAAGGATATTGTTTGATCGTTGTGTATGCATGGTATCGCTTGAATTAGTGAAAACATGTAGTGTATACCCAGTTTTGGGATTGAGGTTGGGGTTTTTGTACACACTAAGACCCAAAAACAAATTGTGGATTCACAAACTTCACTAGTGCGCACTCACAATCTCTGAAGGAGTAATAAAATTACATTTTATTTAGTACATTTAAAATTAATGAGGAACTTGCGAAATATAAAAGGATAGAAAGGTGTATAGAAGTAAGAAAAGGTGAATAAAAAATTACTAGAAACTCTAGCCTCCTTATTTATTATTAGCCTGTATTAACCTAAAAGTTGTAAAGCTGTATAATAGATATATTTGCAATCTACCAAGGGTTAAATGATAAAAGGACCCCAAAATGCAAAATAGTTGTGAGCCCAAAAAGTCAATAGTAATCCATGGTAAAATTATACATTCTTAAGTATGTAGCCCAATTAATGGATATAAAGGCCTTTTGCCTCGTAAAAGCTGTCTGCGAAACGCGCGTAGGCGTTTGTCTCTCTAGACCCTTGTTGCCTTATACTTTTAATACCTTGTTGTTAGCATTAATTTACTTTTATTACTGCAGTTCTCCTCCATCTTTCTGTATATGAGCTGATGCTTCTTGCTAAGCCATTATACAGATTCCACCACCGTTATTAGTTAGATATATTTACTCATTTATTTAAGAGATACCAGCCTTGTATCTATACTGAGCAGCACCCATTTTTCAAGAGAAACTAGCCTTGTCTCTATAAGGAGCAGTATTGAAATTGCACAGTATGTGTGTCTCTGAACTAATTAAACGGAGCCAGCTCTGCATCTACTAGCAGTTGGTCTAAATTAATGTGGATTCATATATATCTTCAGCAATTTTGGTTTAGTTTAACTACCTTTATATCCATTAATTGGGCTACATACTTAAGAATGTATCATTTTACCATGGATTACTATTGACTTTTTGGGCTCACAACTATTTTGCATTTTGGGGTCCTTCTATAATTTAACCCTTGGTAGATTGCAATGATATCTATTATACAGCTATACAACTCCTAGGTTAATATAGGCTAATAATAAATAAGGAGGCTAGAGTTTCCAGTAATTTTTTATTCACCTTTTCTAACTTCTATACACATTTCTATCCTTTTATATTTCGCAAGTTCCTCATTAATTTTAAATGTACTAAATAAAATTTAATTTGTATTACTCCTTCAGAGATTTTGAGAGCTCCTAAGAGTGCGCACTAGTGATTTTATTTTTTTTCATTTCTGTTCTCAAATTAATGTGAATCACTGCAGCACCACTGAATTCCTATGTAATTATATCAGAATATCGTTATTGTAATAAAGTCCTGACTCTCACTTCTCTGCGCCGATGCAGAAAAATATATTCTTTACAGTGGGATTCACAAACTTCACAGATTCATGAAGAAAGTGAAAAGGTTCAGGAATGATGTGTGAGAGTCAGACATTTCTGATTCAGACACTGTCCTCCTAGACAAGCTATCTTCTCCTATTTCTGTGCCCTCTTCAAATGTGAAGATGAGCAGTAGTAAAAGTAATGTTGCTGGCAGTGTACACAAAGAGAGAATACTGTTGAACATGGAAGTGTGCAACAGGATGAGGGAGATCATTGTGGATCTGAGACTAACGATGATGCTGATGTTGATGATGATGGTGATGGTGTTGTGAAACTGTAAGTTGGTAATGTGGAGGATAATGTGTTTTTTGTCAAAGAATACTCTGGGCTAGATTTACTAAACTGCAGAAAAGGGAAAGTGGAGATGTTGCTCATAGCAACCAATCAGATTCTAGCTCTCACGTTCTATTACATACTAGAGAATGTCAGCTAGAACTAGTATTATTCTTTTTGAATCTAACAGTACATTCTATAGGGACATAGGGCTGGATCCAGACCTTGTTAACTACAAGAACTTAGTTACTCAAGGGCTAAACCATGTTGATTTCAGGGGGAGCCAAGTTAATTGTATTCTTTGCATGCAGGGATATATCTTTGAATTGCTTACTGCACACCGATACTGACCAGCTTTACTATCACACTGTTATTTAGACTTGGGATAGGAAACATCACCTCTCAACACTAATACTGTTTGCAACAGATGAAATATGACTCCCCTGCAATCAACATGGTTTAGCCCAGGAGGTAACTAATTTCAAACACTTACTTAAGTCTAGATACAGCTCAATCTGTGTTATTGCTTAATAATAAATGACTAGCTAGTGAGCATGACTCATGTGTATGTGTTGTCAGAGACCATAAGACGTGTGTGGTGAGCAATGGAAAGTTCTGCTTACAGATCAATAGCAATGTTATTGTTTGGTTAAAAAAAAAAACTGCACAACACTACAAGCAAGAGCCGGCTTCACCCGTTCACACTGCGGTGAAAAGCCGGCTATTTAAATAGCTGCCGGCTTGTAAAAAAAAAAAAAAAGCAAGAAAAAAAAAAAAGCCGGTGTTTTCAGCGCAGTCTGAACGCACCAGGCTAAAATTTTCAAAATTTTGCTCACTGCCTAAAAAGCTGGCTTTTTAGGCAGTGGCAATCTGAACGCGGTATTATTTAGACTTGGGATAGGAATCATCACCTCTCAACTCTAATACTGTTTACAACAGATGAAATATGACTCCCCTGCAATCAACATGGTTTAGCCCTTGAGTAACTTAGTTCCTAGTGCAGTGACCAGAACATCTCGGATTGGATAATTAAGCTACACTCCCACTGTGCATAGACCCTATTTACATCAGATAGTGGGAATAAATGATGCCAATCCAATCATCATGGACCACCTCTCTCTTACCCCTTGGATTTATTTTTTTTATCGTCTCCCATAGTGGAAATAGAAAAAAAAAAGTCTACACATATTGGTGGTATTCTCACTTAATATTTCACGATGAGTATTTAAAATGTATTTTAAAGTATTTTTATTATCAAATGTCTAGCAAAACCTAGTTCTTTCCCAAGGTCACCCTTTATGTGTTTATATGTACTGCCTCAGCAAAAAAAGTATTATTGGAGACAGCTTTTCTTAATTAATTTAAAGGGTTTGAGGTTTTTTTTGTTTTTTTGTTGTTGTTTATAAGCTGCTAATTGTCATTAACAGTGCATTAGCACTGTATTGTCAGCCATCATTAGCTGACCTTGTCTGTCCAGCCAATTATGCAAATGTTATTTACTTTCCTGCTACTGTGTTTGAGTAGCAGAATATTTTATTGCAATTGTTCAACAGATAATTGTACAACTCAAAAGTACTGATTGTATAGTGAATATGCAAGATCTGTGTAAACAAGAAAAGAAAATATCGATTGGTTGGTCTATCTGTCTGTCTAAAAACCTGTCAAGTGTGTGTCCATCTTAACAAAATAGACCGATAGAAGTGATGCAGTATTCTATTTTATATATTGTGCAATTTATGGTTACACAGATTTATATTATGTAATAATATGTTGCTTTATATCAGTTTGAATACAAAATGATGGTAGTGGTAATGAGTACTAATAATGGAGTAGATCCAGACCTCCGCTTGCAATCCGTTTACTAGCGTAGCGTATTTACGCGAGCGTACCTTCTATACACTCCCCCAGACACTCCCCCTGCATGTACGTACTTTGGCCGCTTTATGCTTTCTAAACCCTACCTTAACTTTCGGCAGCGTAACGACACTCGTCCGCTAACGAACATATCATCTGCGCGTAGTTACGTCTCGCCCATACTGTACGATTAAAATGCAAACCCCCGCCTACACTGCATAATTTCAACATACTTACTATTGTAATATTGGCACGCCCCCTCGAACGTTTTTACACTACTGTTACGTGAAATGCCCTTACGCTCAGAGTTACGTTGTGTTATGTAGCGTAACATCTGCCACGCACATGCTCAGTACATACAAAAACGCGTTTTTACGTCTCTGCCAGGCGTAATTACGCAGGAAAACATTGTTCTGGATCTGCCCCAATGTTTGTACATCAGCATGGGTGATTAACATTGTGCATTGATTAAATGGTCTTTTATGTCATTTCATATCCTATGGTCCTATATTCTCTACCAATTAATAAGTAATGCATTACTTGTTGACTGAAGTAGTCAGTCTACATTTTTTTGTTGAGAAATTACTCCTACATAACACACACCCTAACATGCATACATAGAAACAAACAAACACATGAAAAAAATTATTGAATAAATACATAACTAAAATAAAAAAATTATAAAAAGAAGAATTATGGGCAGACTGGATTGGTCAAGTGGCTCTTATTTTTGAAAAATTCTATGATTTCTATGTCTCACGACAAATTACAAGATGAGGACTTAATGCTAGTCCTTTTCTTGAAGGCGTGGAGGAATCGGTTGTTGTAACAGTCAGGAAAAAAGGCATTGCTGCTTCTGTGAAATGAAGAGAGGCATGAACCCAGGCCCAGTGCATCACATGCTGGTGAATGATCAAAAGCTGACTAATGGGAAAGATGCTCTGAGGTTGCTTTTTGGATGAAGTAATTAGTGTGGTTGCTGCCATGTTTTCTTTAGTATCATCAACTACGGAGGAATTTTATTTTGACAAATAGTTGTTTCACAAGGAGCATATAAAGCGTTGCCACATAGAAATGTATTCCTTCCAACACAGAGAGAGAACAAACTGAATACATATAAAATAGACTTGTTATGCGCTGGATAAGAAATAGAAAGTGGTTTTCTTGTTTTATTAGGAATGCAATAACTTTATTAATAATTAATAATGCAAAACCAATTAAGGAAATATAAAGGATTTGTCACCATATTAAATGTATCGCCAACATTCTGGTGTAGCTGGTGTTATAGTTTTCTTATAACAGGTGTTAATTAATTAATTTAAATAACATCCTTTAGGTCATATCGTCCAAATTAGCAGTTCTCAAGCTTTTTTGGGGGGAGTACTAGTTATCCAGCATGAAGGGCCAGATTAAGGACCTTGCGGACCTGGGGCAGAAAATTATCAAGGGCCCATTGAAATTGATGTGATGTGTGGGGTGGTCTATTATACGCATGTCAATCAAGATTGTCCAATAGTTATATAACATTTGCACAAAAAGTAATTTATAAATTTGAAGCAAAGCAGCGATTTATCATTAAAAGGAGGTTCTGCAGAGAACTTTTTATGGAAAAGTAATGCTCGCACTATTATTCAGTCTTATGCAGTGATGTTTAACAGTTTTATTTTTCAGTCCTATTTGGGCCTTCAAGCGGTACACATTCTCCTCCTTTCCTATGGTCTCCCCACAAATAATTTAGCAATGTTTTTTGCACGCCACACACAGAGCGGGTTTAAGGGTGGTTTGTGCCCCTTGCAAACCATAAATTTGCACCCTTTTGCTTTACATTCAATTACCCGTGCCTTAGATATACCATTAATTTATAAAGACATCAAAAAACAATTTCCTGACCACCATACAATATTGACTCCATCCTAGTGACGGCCATGCAATGCAGACTGCATTCTAGTGACCGCCATACAATATATGACTCTAATAATCACCACAGAAATCAAATTTCATTCTAGAGACCACCATAGAATGCACACTGCAGTGACCGCAACACTCTTTCAACCACAATGCAATAAAAAAAAAAAGTCCTTGTGACTGTCAGGCTGTAAAATTCTTGTAACTACAATACAAAAATAAGTACATTTTCTCCATAATCCTTTTAGTCCTCTAGATACTTTATTAAGAATCTAGAGGGCTGAATGTATTTTGGTATCGCACCTGTTTAAAGTACATGTACAGCTGCTACCTCCTGAGAAACTTGCCCGATTGCCCTAAGCACCACCAGACTTTGTTCCTAGTATCACTAGTTGAGAAACTCTGGTCTAAACCACCACCATTCACACGAATATCAGATAAAACCTCTAGGTGGCAGTATTGCTATAGTGCAGAGAGACCTAAAATGGTAATGTATCTCCACCTTTTTCTTTCTGAATGTGGTTACCAATAACTAATATTCATCTCAGATTATCTTGCAAATAAATGCCAACCATTAATAATAATAAAAAAAAAAAAATGAAACAGACTGCAGATTTCAGACTTTATTGTTTTACAATTAAAAGCAGCTGTAGTTCTGAAATACTTATTGGTGACATTCCTACATTATAACAATAAAAAATAAAAAAAAAATTATACCATTTTAAAGTATATAGTTGCCAACATTCCTTGAATATGACAGTCTTCCTGACTCCCTGAAGTGTTTAGCAATCTCCCTGATGCTGATTCAGTTCCAGAAGTGACACAAATTAGAAACTTTGTCCTATGTCCCTAAAATGAGGCCTAAGGAGATTATCAATTTCATGGCCAAGATGTAATCAAAGACTATGGCTTAGCAGACAACATGACTTAATGGAAACAAGTGATACCAACATAAACTTTGGTCTTTACGGTGTCACTTAATCTTAGCTTTTCTATAAACATGAAGCAGTCAGGAGATCTCCTCTATAGTCTTCAAAATAAATAGTCTGCCAATTTAAAATCAATAAAGACTGATTTTGCCATTTTTATTGAGCAATCGCTTTTCTGCCAGCGCTAGACACACCAATAGATGGAGCTATTCCCAGGACACACCTTAATAGTCCTATCACAATCTCCCTGATATTTATTTGCAAAAGTTGGCAATCATGTATAAACTGCAATTTAATTGTTTTAACAAAATAAGGGAAAGGGGGAGGGATGGAAAGGAAAGTGAGCCTGGGGGGACGCGGTGCACTGGGTACCAATGATTAGGGGCGCTCTTGGACAATTATAAATGTGATATCTGGCATAAAATGTATTTATACATATCGCACATACATATGAGTGAACCACTTAATCATAAATAACCCATATAATAGGGATTAAAGGGTCTCACATAATAACTGGAGAACACTGTAGATGGGCTAATATATGTATAGTGCAAATGGGAGGTGGTGGTACTGTATCTGAGTAATAATGAAATCCTGATAGAAGTATGCAGACCGCCTGCTTCCCTGAATAAAATATGTATGTTAGCCAGGTAGACGTGATAATGATCAAGAGGTTACTAAATATCACCTCAAGATAATTTCTAGTATTCAATAATGTAGCAAAGAGCCCAATGTTGCACGGGATAAAGGTGAGCAGGAGGACACAGAGATAAAATATAATTAACACGGTTGTTACATAATAATGGAAGAAGGCACTACAACCATGTAATATAGAAGAAAAAGTATATAAAACTTAACATTTATTGTTAAATATTTAAAATTGGACACTTTTTCATGAGAAACTTTATTTCATATTTAAAATGGATTGGTTGGAGACGGTCTTGGAAAAGGATAGTAAGATAGAACGGTTCTTTGATACATGGGAAGGGTACATTGATCAATTGGCAACCCCAATTAAACAACAACTGCATAATAATTTTAGTCTTACATCTTGGTATCTGTTGAGAGTAATGGACAATGACCCTCCGATCTGCTTTCCACCGGATTTGAGTTCAGGTGGGACATGATAACTTGACTCTACTTGTGTTTGTTATAAGTGTTAGTGTGAAAACTGTCAACTAATTACTCACAGTGAATGTTAGAGGCTGTTGTTATAAGCCATTATCGGTAATTTTCCTATACTTTTACAACTAGAGTTTGTTCCCATTACTGTAATAACTGAAATTTTGTGAGCTGTACATTTTTGCATATATTACTTGTATATCGTGCAAATTTTCTTCTGTATGTCTTTTACGTGACATGACTTCAATAAACAAATTTTAAAAAAAAATAAAAAATATTTAAAATTGCATGGCAAGCGAACATATAAAAGTAATAAGGTAACTGGCACCGTGATAGGGTAAATAAGAAAGTAATCCGTAAATAGTGACAGTGGTAGAGGTAAAGCGCAGAGAAATAAGAGAATGATAAGGAGACTGAGTACAAATACACAGAAAGTCTCCGCTCTTAACTGCACTTACACCGAACCCACTGACTCTAACTCCCAACTAATCGCCTCACGACGATACTTCGCCGGGTCCGTATGTATCCCTTACCTGACCTAATGGTGACAGGAGGTGAGGGGGCTCAGAGAAAGAATGATAAGGAGACTGAGTACAAATACACAGAAAGTCTCCGCTCTTAACTGCACTTACACCGAACCCACTGACTCTAACTCCCAACTAATCGCCTCACGACGATACTTCACTTCGC
>WWET01000523.1:153462-170618 GCA_011038615.1 Limnodynastes dumerilii
ATACATATACACACACACACACACACACACACATATACATACATACATACATACATATACATACACACACACACACATTCCTGACAGATTAAGGACCAGATCCTAAACTCTATGCATTATACGCACGCATGGAGTTAAGCCATTTCCCCCCCCCCACACTATCCTCTCATGCAGAGTTTTAGTAACATATGCCATGAGGCAGCCTTAAAGTCACACATGTGGATTAGTGCACTCCCACCCTTACGGAGTTTGGGCGGGCGTAGGGGATGCACCACACTCTGACAGATCTCATATCTGGCTTGCCCATTGCTAGTCTGACAGCCAAATTCAGCATCTTGCATGTGGAATTCGACTACTATTAGTAATTGTGGATTCGGTCCTAAGAGCATAAGTTTTAGGCTTGATTATCATGAAGAATACAGATGCAGTCAAATAGCACATCGCCAGTGCAACACATTCACAGCAAGTGAAAAATGTGAACTGGAAATTCTAGCTACTGTACACCCCTCTGCACTTTAAGAGATGTTACTGTACATTGCAGATGGGCGTTTTTCTTGTTCCTTCAGTAACTATAGTTTCTGAATGTCATATTATATACAGACATTTCAGTCTCCAATTACCAGAGCAATTCACTCCTAAGCATGCTGTTTTATTTCATGGAACTGTAAAATCTGCTTTCAGGGCTGGACAGCTTCCAAAACATTTGTTCTGACAACTCCAGCAGGCCAGTGATATAAATATAACACAACCACTTACCCAAGGCCCATATATAGTCTGATACTAGGATGTTCTCAGTGCCTTGATTTCAGACTGGATAGTGTCCCGAGAGCTGTGCTAATCCAAAAGCATGGAACAGGTAAAAACTCCAGCCCATAATGATACCAGAATATTAACCTGACCAAGAAAACATTGTTTCCGTTTAACCCATCAGTGCTGGAAATGGCAAAAATCCCTCTGCTACAGTTGTATTATTTGTAGCAACCCACACACAAAGAGTGGATGTGCTTGTAATACAGACCTGTTTAACACTTCAGTGTGCAATTTATAGGATGTCATTCTTAGACAAATGTATTATATAAATTGACATTTGTTTGCCGATAACATTCGTGGGGCCAGATTCAATAGCCTGCAAAGATTTCGTTAAGGTGCTTTTTGAAATCCGCAAATTTTTCTTACCGTAACAGAGATAGGCAGGCTTTGCGCTTTTTCTTCACGGACAATTGAATTAGGCCCTTGATGTGCAGTGTAACAAATGCATTTATATACAAAATCAGACACATTCACCAATGAGCAGTGGAGCAGGTTTTATAAGACCGCCAGGACTTGTCACACAGCCAGCCATCTACAGTATTTAGCCCCTTTAGGATACACAAAAAAAGCATGCGTAATTCTACTCTACAGCTAGGTATACAGTGCCACAGGCTGCAATGAAACTACTAGAAAAAGTTCAGTCACAAAAACAATTGTCTTTTTTTTATTGCGTTCCATATAATCAGTATATTATGTATTTAACTTAAACATAATTAAAATACATTCACACATATATTCAAACACCGTAGTCTTATAAGTCCTAATATATTCTTTAGTAAGCATCAAACAATAGATTGTAAACTCTGGACTGCATTCAAAGATCAGAATTTGCAGCATTTGAAAATTCAAACACACTGCTAACCACTCCCCACAGCCTTCACAGACCATACCCCCTATTTTTAACCTGGCATCGGATTGAAAGTCTGGATCGGTTTGTATCTAGTTATCATGCCTATATTGTACATTTTAATAAGCCACATCCTACCTGCCAATGCTGACCCAAGCAGCCCACCCTTTGGAAGTGTCATTTATCTTAAGTCTGGATAGATTGGATTATTAAATTATTATACACAGTAGTGAGCATATGCACAAAATACAAAAATGGTCAAATCTGATTTGACCCTACGGAACAGAGAAGGTATGCTGGACCAGACCTATGTAAGGATTAAATCCTTCCTCTTTTTCTAGCACCCATAGCAGCTTAGGACGGCACTCAGCTCTTAATCTAGAGGGTGGTGAGCGTCGCCGCTGAGAACGACCCTTTTACAAAAGGGCCGTTCTCTTCCAGCCATTTCCAAACTGGTTGGGAATTCAATTGCTTTTGCCTCGAAGAGGCCCCCCCTTCCATTACCCTAACCCTCCCTTCCCCACAGCCTGACCATAAGACTTCCTTTCCCACAGGCTGATCCTAACCCTCCCTTCCCTGCAGGCTGATCCTAACCCTCCCTTCCCTGCAGCCTGACCATAAGACTCCCTTTTCCGTAGGTTGACAATAAGACTCCCTTTCCCGCAGGCTGATCCTAACCCTCCCTTCCCCAATATTAACCCTAAAAGTCCCCAGAGAGGTTACTCACTTCTCCATTGGGTTCTAAGGGGGTGGGTAAGTATGCTGATCAGCAATCATTTTTCAGCTGTCTCTACTTCTAGAAAGACAGCATGGTTATGACTAGAAAGTTTATTTTTACAACTTTGTATAGGTTATAATAGGCTATAATAAAGTGTTATGCATGTTGACATTTTAGTATGTAAAAATAAGAATATCAATTAGACTCTGAGGGCCCGATTCAATTGCCAGCGATATTTTAAAAAAAGATTGCGTCGTAAAAAATAAAACGCCTTCGCCGGCAATTGAACGTAAAAAATTCGCATATTCAATTATTTTTTTACCGCTGTGATAAAACAGCAGCCAGCGGTAAAAAAATTTAACGTAGAAAAAAAAACAAACCTTCTTTGAACGTCGCAAATCAGCTCCTGCTAGCAGGAAGTACCCGGCGCTAATGACAGGTTATTGGCCAGTGTCTGAAATAACGTTCTCACGATATTTCAGACTGGCTAATGACCTGTGTACTGGGTACTGGGTACTTCCTGCTAGCAGGAGGTGATTTGCGACGATCAGAGAAGGTTTTTTTTTTATTTTACCTAGGCACCTGCGCAGTGGTCCCTGGATGGAAGGGCATGCTGATGCTTGTAGTTCTACAAGCATCAACATGCCCGGTTGGCGCACAAGATAGGGCAGCGGTAAAAATCCGCACCTCTCATAGGGGCGGAATTTTTATTAACTATATCGTTAAACCGGCGGATTTTTAACGCAAAAAAATAATTGAATAGGAAAAAAAAATATCACCCGTAATTTAAAAAAAATTGCGTTAAAAATACGCCGGCAAATGATTTTTAGCTAATTGAATCGAACCCTATAAGTAGTAAAACACACATGCAGTAAGTATAATGCATACACAGAAAGCCAAAACATAACCCACTAAAAAGTGAAGTAAACAACATTGATTATCTCATTACAAAGACACCTGTCAAAGGGTGAAATATAATACATAGCAAGTGAACTGTCACTTTTTGTATTTAATGTGAAGCTGGGAAAAAGGCCAAATGTAAGGATCTGATCATATAAAAAACGAATGCTGCCTATAATAGAAAAGGTGCAGTGCATTGCAGCTTAGTGGTATGAAGCTGCTAGCTGCAGACTGGTTTGAGTGGCCATGCTGGCCCCTGTCTCTCAGAAAGTGCCTACAATGAACACATGAGCATTAGAGCTGCACTATGGAGCAATAGAAAAAGTATCCTGGTCTGATGAACAATATATTCTTTTATATCATATGGATGGGTGTGTGCATCATTTACCTGGAAAACATAGATGGCTCCAGGATGCACTATGTATAGACAACCAGACGGAGGCATCCTGATGCTCTGGGTAATGTTTTGCTGGGAACCCTTGGGTTCTAGCAGTCAGAAGAATGTTACTTTGACATACACCTAAACATTGTTGCAGACCAAGAACACTCTTCATTGCAATGTTATTCCCTGAGGCCTTGTGGAGTTCATGCCACGAAAGGTCAAAGCATTTTTAGTGGCACAAGTGGCAGCTGCTAATTTTGTTATGTAATAAAAGCATTTTAGGGGAAAACAAAGTATAAGCCAGACGTGTGTTTTCGTGACAGCGGACACAGCAGTGTGTGTAATTACATCATTCCTTCAAACCCTTTCTGCCAAATATACTATACCCTACAAGGTTGTGTTTTAAAACTGGGTGCTATGCCAACGTTGAGACAAACAAGCATTTGTGCAGAACATAATTTTAGCATCAGTAGAAAATGCTTCAGGCTGTGTCTTACACACTATAAACACTAGACTGTCTGACCTAAATAATAGGGTGTACCGACAAATCCATTATTTCCATGGTAGGAGAAATCTAAATAATACAATAACCATAGAAATGTAAAACATCCTCATTTAGCATATTAGGTTCTGGCAAACATAGCCACAAAATAATGATTTAAGCTGGCCATACACTAGAGCGATTATATACCCGATTCTTCAATTATCGTACAATCGGCCAAATTATCGCACAAGTGTATGTTGTGCCGTTTATCCAATAATTGGCCAAGTACCCCTTTTGAACGATTATTTGATCTTTTGACATGTTTAATTTAAATCGGGCCAAAGCAGACGATAAAATGTAAAATTGCACAGTGTATGGGCATTTCACAAGAACTGTGAAATCTTCGTCAATAAATTTCTGATGACTATTATTTTCCAAGGCGTGACAATGCAAATCCCACATTACACCTTGCCGTTTCCTCCTCTTCCACTTTCCTCACCTGTATTGCAGTAGCCAAACAAATTTGACACCTGAACACCGGGCATACACAACAATGGATGTGTATTATAAATGCATTATTCCTCCCCCCCCCAAAGAGCAGGCTGTCTAGATAGAGAATGTGTGTATTGAGTTTGCTATCCCTTCATGTAGGACATATGAACCGGACCCTGCATGGGAATTGTGGACTTTTAATAGAAGCTGCATAAGAAATGGACCCTGCCTCTGATCTGTGGACATTTAATGGAGCCTGCATATGAAATAGACCTTCTATGGGAACTCTGGATTTTTAATGGAGCCTGCATGTGGACCCTACACTGGTAATGGGCTATGCAATCCACTTTATAGAAACCACACAAATATATTAATAATAAAAATGCTTTACAATTGTACGACAAATAAAAAATATCGGTTGGGGTATGGGCAAATGCGATTTTTCAGGGACGATAAAAGTATATGAGAAATCTGAGTTTAGTTTTTTTTTTATTTTCTGACGATTTTCAGCTGAAAATAACGTAGTGTTTTGCGGGGATTTCATTAAAGACTCTTAAGGATGAGATTATTGGTGAATTCATGATAATTGATTTTCAATAATCGCTCTAGTGTATGGCCAGCTTTATGCATTACTTTATTTATAAAATGCATATCCTGTAACACGCGTATTTACAATACCACCACCAAAGAAAATTATATTCTTTGTTATCATTGGTTTTGAGTCCTTTAATTAATCTTAAGAAGGCCATGCATAGAAGCACAGTGTTACAAATCAGTCAACGAGTGGCTACTCTGCATGATTATCTTGTCTTGAATGTAAAGAACAGGTTTGTCCAGACACTAGTGTGGAATCTTCAACACATCGTTGTAAAGACAGCTGAAACTGAAAAACATATTGCATTTGAGTTTGAAAAATTCAGCTGTGGTGCAAGGTGGCAATCCAAAACATGGTTATTCAAAATGGTGGGTGCTCAAATCAATTTACAGGATAACAGAGAGCCAACTCACCTAAAGGCAACTTTTAAAGCCCCCAAAATTGCTCATATGGATCAACTTTACCTCAAGACTGCAGTGTGTTGGAACCTTTTTATCCACGTTTCTGCAAAGATTTCCCCTGATGTTCATGCACATATTTATGAGCCTATAAATTGATTTTCACAACCACCATCTTGTGTAAGCCTGTCTGGGACCAGCAGCTGTCAGGATCGTCCATGGAAGCTATTTTTAAAGGGAGAACGCTAGGAGTTAGCTCTCAATTTAAAAACAATACAGTGGTACCTTGACTTATGAGTTGAATTAGTTCCGTTACTGAGCTTGTAACTCAAGTTGCTCTTATCTCAAATCAAATTTGGCCATAGAAATTAATTGAAATGCCATGAATCCATTCCAGCCCCCCATAATGCCACCACGGTATTTTTTTGTTATGTGTTTTTAAATAAGAAAAAGTATAAATAACCAATAATGGATAACAACATCATCCCCGACCATGCCAGCCCAGAATCCCCCATCATGTCTGCTCAGCTTATTTACTTTTGAAGTCTTACTTTTCTACTGTAGTCTTCTCTCCTACGCCCTCCTCTCCTCTGCGGTGGGCTTGATTGACGCTGATGTGACCTCAGGTCACTCCAGCGTCAAGGGGAGGAGCTGCTGCACTGCATCTGCCTGTCACACAGGACTGTCACACAGGACAGGCAGAGCAGAAATGACAGAAATGGACGCTGCTGTGAAGCTGTGTAAGGTGCTCTCATCAGGGTTACATTTCTTTTACAGTAGCATTCATTTCACTGCCGACAGGCAGGGAGCGAGGGGATGAGCACCTGGATGCACCGCATCCCCCCACAGAGCGGGTCCCGTCGGACCCGCTCATACCTCAGAGTTGCCCTCGCAGGTCAAAGCGAAAACTAACGAGTGTTCCAACTCATGTGTTGGAACACTCGTTAGTCAATTTGCTCGCAAGTCAGGGTTCCACTGTATATATGACCCAATTTAGATGCTCTCACTGTTTAAAGTGGCTGGTGGTTTATAGAATATGTGAAAGTGTATATAATATTTCAGCATTTTATTTTGAAGGGCAGGTTAGCTACTGGTTAACAGAAGTATGCAGCTGCATTTTCCCCCCCACGTTTCCGACCATAAATATTTACCTAATACCTGTAATCATAAGAAACGCACCATGCTATAGACCAGTTGGAGCCCTAGAACTAGCAGTACAGCCGTGGACACAGACATTGCTTGGCCCACAGCTGCCTCCAACCAGACAATAAATAATATAAATATATATATGTACACATACATACATCAGACATAACAAAAAAAAAAAATTCTGCAAGTTATATAAAACGAATCAAGAGAATCTAAAGTAGCGATACAAATACTCAGGGGTCTCTCTCAGAGTCACTGCTATTGACAAAGTCAATTCATTAACATAACACCATTGGGATAAACGTAAACATTAACAAAAGGATGTAAATGCATTTATGGCATTCAGAGAAAACTCAGATGACTTTTACATGTGGCACAAAAATAATGTTTAACATTTCCATTTTAACATTGGAAATCAGCTAAAGCTGGCCATACATTGGAGCAATTATCAGCCTGATCACCCAATTATCGGGTGATCAGGCAAATAATCGTTGTAGTTAGTGGCCAGGATCATTTTTTGAACCACCAAATAAATGCACCAGAAATGCTCTGGTACAATTATTTGATCTTTCAACATGTTTGCTCCCGACATTTTAAGAAAACCAATCAGCAAGCTGAATGGCTCCCTAGTCTTTAAAGCTGTCAGAGCAGCATAGTACATACATGTACAGCAGTGGTTATTGCAAGGAGTAGTACAGACAGGGATGAGCTTAAGCTGCGCTGTGTGAAGTGCAGCTTCAGCTGATTCTTGTCTGTATTAATGCAATAGCCGCTGCTGTATATTTATGTACTATGCTGCTCTGACAGCTTTAAAATATACCTTTAAAGCTGTCAGAGCAGCATAGTACTAGCCCTGGCCCCCCTCTTCTGCTAGGATTATCGGTCCCAGCAGAGGAGGTGTATGGTGCCAATAACGGGACATTTCCCTAGCAGGAAATAATCCCATCTATCGGACCACCCCTGCTGGGACTGATAATCGTAATATAGTGTTATTATAGTGTAAAATAGTGTATGCCCAGCTTAAGACCTTTCTAAAGGTCTCCCTCCTATTTTTCACCTGAGCAGACAGATTGTGTAATATGTAAGGAGATTTAGTAAAATTAAAAGCCAATAAAAATTCTTTGGGTCACCCTCCTCCTCTATTTATCAGCTTAGAAGCAGGTCAGGTGTATCAGGAAGTGAAAGTGAGGACAAAGGGCCAGAACAAGAAAGAGCAAAACAACACTGAAGTGATATTACTTTATGCAGTCATAGCTGGAACCTGATACTAACTGGCAGTTCAATAGGTAATACTGAAGCTCCTCAGTGAACGTGGTTTATAGTAACAGTATTACAGGTGAAAAATCTAGATGAATAAAAGTTCTTCTATCATTCAAACATTTTCAATTCTATAAATTTTATATGAAAATAAGGACATGTGTAAGGGTTAGTTTGCTGGAAAGTAAATGTGCATAAAGAAAAGAAATGTCATGGTACCATACAGATCTAATGAAACTAATTCATATTACTGTATACAGCAACAAGAATAAAGGAAACAGAAAAAAAAAGAAGAAAAAATTTGTAAGAAAAGGTCGACATGGCAATTTAGAGGTCATTTAAATATTTTTACTCTCTACCACAACCATATTACTAATGTATTTTCCAAGTTACAAAGTAGCATCTTAAACTTAGAAGAGAGATATCTCAATGACTTTACAAAGAGATATATCAGTCTTCTCCCCAAAATACATTGCCAGCCGGGTGCTTTTAAATAGAAGCTGGATGGGGGCAGTCAGATACTTTGAAATAATACTTGATGGGATTCAGACATCTGTACCCAGTATGGAGCTCCTTGCTGGTGCTACACTACTAGGAGCTAAGCTTCTGAGGCATCAGAATCTGCCTTAAAGCTTAACCGCGCTCTACACTATTTATGCACTTGTAAGAAACGAGTGGTATATTTAAGATACAAAGCTAAAACAGTTTAATATAGAAACAATATACATAAAATACATAAATAGTGATGTGAAGCTAGACCACAATGTAAACATATAAACATGTAGACCTTCTGAGCTGTGAACTACTGACTGACGGTTCCTAAAAAAGATCTATCAAAATCGGTATATAATATATAAATACGGATAATGGCCAAAAAGTAACAGTATTATTGGATGGTGTAGGTACGATAAACCGGTTATCGGCACTCTGAGATGTTAAGTAGACAAAAGATATTCCACTTACATATACACAGTTTAGGTTTGCTTTCTAAGATCCTAATGCCGGGCAGTCCGCAGGGAAGCCACCTCTCGCCAAACAGCCAGGGCGGGTGTCCGAACGGATGGGCTATGCCGTCACTGTCCGCAAATGAGTCAGTTTTAAAGGGTCCCGTGGAACCTCCAAGCTAATAGTATCGTAAAATGTTCAAAGGAGTATATGGCGAATAAAAACTCACAGTTAACAAACCTCCGGATCCATGCACTGGTGATCCTGTAGTGGGAGGTAGAGATCATGATCAAGCTTTCCCAAGTTTGAATACTGACCACGGGCATCCAAGCGTCAGAAAGCAGTTGGAAGATTTACTCCTTGTAATAATCACAAGTAGTGTCGGTAACTGGAGTGTTCACAGGTGCCAGAGAGTGGTCATCAACGTAGTACCTCTTCGTATCAAAACAGATACTTTCTCAAGTATCAGTATCTGCCTGTCTCTACTATACAATACAGACAGCTTCCTAGTCTCTGCTCTACAATTCCCATTACATTCAAGTGACTGCCATACAATATTGACTTCATCCTAGTGACAGTCATTCTATACACACTGCTTCCTAGAGACTATCAAAAAATACAGGCTAGATCTTAGGGCCATACCATACAGACATTATCCTAGTAACCTCAACCTAATCTTTTTAAAACCTCTCATATAACTGCTTTACTCCCGTGTCTGAATGATGTGGACGTGAATTTAGGTCATGCCAGAGTCACACTGAAGAAAGCTGAGGTACAGTATGAATCCCAGCAGACATTGGTTGTCCTCTGAAGGGCTGTACAGACTTTCTGCTGCTTCTGATAAGCAATGGTGCAGCAGTGCCATAAAACCTTTAAAGTCCATCAGAGGGCAGCCGGGACTGAAAGCTGGAGATCAAAATCAACGTTTTGTTCTGGTCTGTCCGGGTGGTAAGCTAAAATAGCCATGTGGGACACCTGGCTAAAGAGCCCTGGGGAGAACACTTGTATCTGATGGTGAAATTCAACATTAGATCTAAGTTATAAAGCATGACTATTAAATATTTAGTGATATCAGTTGCTATTTAGTAAGCTAATATTTAAAAAACAAACAAAAACATTTTACATCTAAATGCTTATTAAGTGCCTACATACTGCAAATTAGCACACAGAAAAAAATGTGTTTATATGCAAGATCATAATGCCATAACGCAAAAGTTATGTAATTGGCATGCATCATACTCGTGTATCACCAGAGCACAAATTCTCAAAACTAACTGTATCCTGAAATGTATGAACATATTTCTGTTTATTTATCCTATTAGAGTCTGTGTTTAAGATCAACCTAGTAACTGCAAAATATTTACTGTATAATGTATCAGCATACACTTATTGCTCCATTTCAGTCCACGATGGACTGAAACTGAAAACATATTTAGCTGGTATAAGCACTGTAAAACATAATTAGATGCAGTTTAAAAGGACAAAAAATAAATAAATTTGATAACCTAGGTAACATTGGTAATCAGACCCCTAGAAGCCAAAGTTTTTAAGTTATAGCACACTACAAACAAAAGTTGCTTATGTTGCTTTGTCACATATATGATCTATGTTAATGTATGCTATAGTGTGATCTATATTGACAACTATACCTGTTCTAGTTGTGTTCAATCATGCAATTTACTTTATATTTCTCCTGTACATTGCATGTTATTGCATTGTCCATATATAAATCTTAATCTAAAACCTATAAAAACAAAAAAAATAATATTTACATATGGACATGGTGTTGTCAAAAACGTACTGTTGAGTAAAAATTCTATACACATCCAGTTTTAAAAGACCACTTAATTAGTTGACCAATACGGAGAGACAAAAACGCAACAACCAATAAAAACAGCAAACTTAATCTGCTTCAGCTCCATTACATTAAAAATGCTTTTGAATAGGAGATTTATACATGGTATACTGTATACTGATTGTATACTGCACTAATTATGCAGTGGAGAAAATATTTATACAATCCAGGTCACTATAAAAGGGGCAATCATTAGCTAATAAAAACCTTTTAGACAAGCAAGTTACCCTCTGGAATGGTTTGCTTTCATACACATGGTAATAAAGGTTTAATAATGTGCAGAGGAGACTCTGTCTCAAGTAGAAACACTTCAAAGTGGCTTCTTCTGAAACTTAAAGAGCTTCAGACACGAGGTACACGATGTCCTACTACCCCTGGAGAGATGACTCAATCCCACTGCTCATATTCAGCAAAGAACAATGCATTTACATCAAAACATTCTTCAGGTCTTTCCCTTCCAATTAATGGTCAGGAAGTTTTGCTGTTGATCCGCCTTTCCTTCATGTAGAAAAACCCCCCACAACACCTCTACAGAGAATTGTTGCTTTTCTGCCCTAAAGGTCTCTGAAACACAGAAATACTAGTGGATACACACAGATATCTTCTCAGCATCATTATAAAAATGCCCCCCCCCCCCCACATAAAAAATAGGATGTTTAGAGTGTAAAAAGCAATAGTTCCGTCAGCCTGTTAATCTACTAAATAAGTTACTGAAGCACACAATTTAGCCACAAACAAATGGGAGGGGGGGAAACAAACAAATAAGCATTCATCGTACTAATCTGAATTAAAAGCATTATTCTTATATATTTTGAGTGAGCATTTGCAATGCGGCTTTCCTTCACAATTGTGTCCAATTTCTTAACTTGGTATTTTAAGTTTCTCAAAATGCATTTTATTGTGGCAGTAAGTCAACAAAAGTAAGACAGCTGCAAAGGAGAAAAGAAATGTGAATTTAAATGACTCACTGTGCAGGCTGTTAAGTTATATTTTAACTAGCTAAGCAGTAGATTTCAAAAGCTAAACCTATGGTGTCCCTGACCTCCAGGGTTATTTGTTTAAACACTGTTACCACAAGCATGAAGGACATTTTATTTTTCAAAACGAGGTGCTGCTTGCAGACATTTTAAAAGAAAATATCTGAAGGCAAATTCTGCACAATCTGTGATTCACTCTGTACAAAATGCATAGGTCATGAGTCGGTCTTATGTTCTCATTAACTACACCAAATGCCATTTTGTTACAAGGCCAAATGCACTGCATAGCTAACACAGGACAGTCTGGGCATGGTAGCCTCCAAGACAGATATTCTACACATATACAAATATATTAGTTATAAACGTATTTAGGTAGAGTTTTCTTTCAGTTTCTACATTTTTCAGAATTCAGTATAGGACTTCAGAACACATAGTATGTTTATTACTTAATACCATAGATCTTCTGTATGTAGCACATGAGTAGGCTTATTTTCTAACTGCATTACAGATTAGTCACAACAGTAAAAACATCCTTTACAATAAAAGCTACAATGGCACACTACAGTAAAGCACATGGCACACTACATGTATTTTACCCAATGATTGTACAGATAAACAAGTGTTTTAAACAGGGATTGGTGTGCACGCTACAATGATCATGTATAATCGTCTCATAGCACATTGCATAATTTGATTTTTCCAATAAGCAAGAGAATAGGCCTATCAAAGCCTTCAACAAACTTATGATACGTCAGCACGTTTCCTAGAAACTGGGAAATATCTTAAATCTCTGCTGTCACATTTGGTGTAAAAGATATGATTGCTTTTGATTAAAGCTTACATTAATATTAAAGGTGTTTAGATGAAGCAAAACAATGCCCATTTTGATATGGGAGATAATTGAAACAAAATTATTAAGTAAATCTTAATTAGTACAATATTGTACTTTGGAGGGATATCCATGTTGAATGTTCCAGTTAATATCTTTTCCATTGGTTTATTCAACTAAAAAACACTTGTAATGCATGTTATTTAATTTCCTATTTACTACATTTCCAGATTCTTGAAGTTAGGTGGTTCATACTAAAAGCTATGGTAAGCTTTTGTTCAGATAAAAGCCCCTTTTATGTACAATGAGCTGTACATTGAAATCACTGTTAAGTGCACACCCGAGATTGCCTGGAAATAAATATTTGTGTAGTAGGTATAATTACAGGTTAAAAGACTCTCATACACCTACTTCACAAAAACCCTATTCTCCAGGTCACACAGCTGAAAGGAAGGTGTGTTCGAGAAAGAATGACCTCATCATGAGTAGTGTTACTGTATCTGCAAATAAACATAGCAATAGCAATCTATTGGTAAACACCTGGTCAGCTGAAAAAATGGTTGGTGGTGATGTAATCCCAATATACAAGCTCTAACTCTTAAGCTCTCCTAAGAAAACTTGTGCATTCTAAGGAATAACAAACCATCTAATGAACGACAATGGACAGGAATGACCTGTATTGTACAAATTAAATAGTTCACAAAAGTCAATAGACAACTGTTCGACATATCAATACTGTCAAATCAGGATGAAAAGTCAGGCAGTGTTTTTCTAGTTATAAGGGTTTATATTATGCTGGATGTGGGATCTTTTAGACGAGAATCAGGGAAATGATTAAAGTGTATGGTTAGTAAAAATCGATGAAAGAAGGGCAACAGTAGCATTGAAAGAAGGGCAACTACTGGCATTTAATTCACAGGAGCTGCCTTACAAAGCAGCATACTTGTTTTAGGTTCATTTAAACTGAGCAGAACACTTTCTTTCTAGAACAGACAAAAGACAGTGACCGTTTTTATTTTATTGCAAATTTGGAAAGTATCTTTATATGCATGAGTGACCAGGGCATATGCATCAACTGGCTTTAATAGGAAATAGAATACTTTACCTGGATTGCCCCTTAAAAACAGCTTAATATACAAACTTGTGAGGTGATGGAACACAAGTTAAAGTCCATATTTTAAGAGTTTATGTTTAGCTTAAAATATGCATCCAAGCTCTCTCTGGCCCTGGTTTATCATTATCGTTACATCAGTAAAATATTTGGACGTTTTAAATTTTGCAATAAAATTATGTTATGTACTTTGCAACGACCATGCAGCATATGCACTAAGCATGCCATAGCTGCAGCTTAGTAAATTTGGAACCTGGAATCGGAGGATCTGCTATTACGGATCTGAACATATCAGATACTCACAGATCCGGAACCACATATCACATTTCTTGCTCGTATAATCGGTTTTCTGATTTATTTTACTCATTTAACCCGATTAACCCTTTTTTTGTCCTATTTACCGACACTTCTTCACTCAGCAACTGCAGACTACTTGCATAAACCCTATTCTCAATAGCCACCTTAATTTTTATTTTTATTTATATTAATACCTCCTACACTTTCTTTACAATACTGCTTTTCCTCCATATTTTCTCACAGAGAGGGTAATAAAAAAGTTAAACTCTGTTCCATAGTGACAGAATGTGCTTCACCAGAAAGGGTTCAGATAAACAAAAAGAGGGGATAGTTTTACATGGACACAGCTGATTCACAAATTCTTACAGCAAGTTTTGTACTAGTCAGTGCGGTTTTTCATATTTTCTTATTATTATTACTTTAGAATACATGTCTCCATAAGCTAAACTGGTAAATTACTGGGTTTACTAAATCCCTCATAGATTAGTTTTGCAAAGTTGTTTGAATACCTTACATACTTGGTTTCATTTGTAAAATCATAACCTTAAAAAAAAAAAAACCTACACCCACCATCTGCACTGTACATGTTTCAAATTTAAATCATGCTATGCTGCACTTGTTGCTCAGGAATTCACAAACATTACTGGCCAAGAATAGACACATTCTTCTCCTGGGAATGCACACCAAGAATTAATGTTATGAGACTAAATGGACAGATTAATTAAAAGAAAAAAAAATTCCTAGTTAGTACAAAACCGAGACAATTGGCAAGTTCATAATAATTGCAATAACAGTTATCAAAATTAAAACATCTGTTAATACCACTTTTAGACCTACGTCAAATTAATTACATATATAGAAAGTGTGTGTTTTGCCCCCCGTGAACTTCTACACAAATGAAAATGAGGATGAATGAAACGAAAATGGGGATGGAATGATAATAGCTTTATATAAATTCACCAACTGTTTTTGTTCTGTGTACCATAAATAAGTCATCTTCATGTTTGTTCTGTGTACATTATCTTCTTACAAACGTACATTATCTTCTTTTTGTGGAAACTTAGAAGTGACGTTATGGACATTTAGAAGTGGCGGTATGAAAATATAGAAATAATAGTAGTGAATTGAGGTTTATAGCTTTTCAATTAAATCCGTGGGAGAAGTGACGGTATGACATACCCCCGTATACCCCCTCACTTCGAGCCCTGAGTTGTACGACAATGGAACAGAGAGACCGCAGAGGGTTTAAAACGTTAGCAGCAGTCTGGTTGCCGCTAGATGCTTGGTAGACAAGGAAGGATGGTGCAGAGCAGGCTCATCACATCACCTCCCCATTAAAGACATACACACTGACACACATCAATTAATGCCCTAAGAAATCATTCCCTCAAAAACCTATCACCCCCTGATAATCCATTAATTAATTTCCATTTCACCCTGCCAGTGCCAAATAACATTTTCCTCCACTCTGTCAGCTACCATAAAGATCTTCCCACACAGCACCCATCAATCTATTCACCCGGTAAAGCTGGCCACACACTACAGTGATTATTGGCCCAAAAACCTCCGATTATCGTCACAGAAATGCTCTGGGACAGTAATCTATCGTTCAGGATTCCTGACTGATTATCGTCCAGAGGGTACAATATCATGTACTGTGTAGGCATGTACGATTATTTGACACTGTGCCTCCACCGCCTGGCCAGAGTTTTCCCGCTTGAATCTTTAGTTATTGGCAAGTACAGCAGTAATACAGTAATGAAAGCTCTGCATTCTGCAAGACATACAGAGCTTCCATTACTATATTACCCCTATGCTTGCCAGTAAGAGTCAGACAGACGTGGAAACTCAGCACAGGAGGTAGAGGTGCCACACAGAAGACCTATACAGCTAATCAGCTGCAAGGGACTTCCGTCAATCTCAGCATCCCTCCATCTTCAGCCAAGATTATCGCTCCCAGCAAGAGCAGTGTGTGGCGTTGATATTGGGACCTTTCCCTAGGGGCAAATAAATGTCACAATTATTGGAACCTGATGGGAGCTATAATCACTCTAGTGTGTGGCCAACTTAACATCCCCACTAAGCACCTAATAACCCTTCCACCCTGCACTGATTAACCCATTAATTTCAAACCTCCCCTCTCCACCAACACCACCGTGCATTGTACTCTCTTTACTGCAGTCAACTACAAGGGACATGCATGCAGGCAGTATAGTGGACACCCCTTTCCTCTCAGGTCCTCAGATTCTCAGACTGTTATAGAGAGCTCATCCATGACTTATGGGCCTGAATCATCATAAAAGCGACCAAGGGCCACTTTCATTAGTGCAAGACCCTCATCTTGACAATGTTCTCCATGTAGTGGAAATGCCAGATGAAAGAGTTTTTGGTAAAATTAGGTCTGTTTGCTGTGTTTCTGTATAAAAAGTTTTTTTTCCAAATTTACGTTAATTTTGTGAGAGGTGTACAGTAACAAACGAAAGATACAGCAATTTAAATTTATAGCACATACCATAACCAGTGAGGGAGTGGCTATAGATTTAAAAATGCCCTTAATTAAATGAGATTAAGCAGTCAACAAAGTTTGAATAAAAACTAGGTTAAAAACTATGAAAAAATGTAACAAACAATTGCATTTATTTATCTAACAGCTATTGTATTAATTGTTAGTAAATAATAATATGAAATAATGTACGAAAATTTTTTTATAGAAAAATAAACCATGAAACTGGGGTTGGCCAATGACGGCTGACGAAGATGAACATGCTATTAATGTTTAAAAAAGTGCTCAGCGCTAATGAAAACTAAAATTGACAATATAACCACATAAATGATAGAATAGATGCAAACAATTTAAAATAAAAAAATACATGCACATAAATGAAGATAAAATTAACTAGTACATAGCAAGATAATCAAGTCAATTATTATTATGCAATGTATGTATATAACAAGTACATTACAGATGGCAAGTTTTCCAATACAAGAGCACAGTACTTTCAAGAAGTACAGAAGTCAGGATGGTTGTGAAATAAGAGAGAACTCCCATTTCCAAATTCAACCTAGCTCCTTTGTTGGAAGTGTCATACCTCATTTGCACAGTTCCCTAC
>WWET01000523.1:170644-197168 GCA_011038615.1 Limnodynastes dumerilii
TCCCTACACAAGAGACATGTGGAAAAGTCAGCAATAAGATCAAACCACAGGCAAAAAAAAACCCCAAAAAACCTACATCACAAACACTTGTCACGGAAACGTCATAAAATGAACAACACAGAATTTATTTAAGCCAAACAGATATTAAACATTCCTGCATGATAATTATTTACAGCAGTTTAACAAAAAATGATTTAGCACATTTATTGTTCAGTGTATGCTCACAGCAAATAACACACCAACAAAATATCCCAAAATAGCGTAGACCAGCATAATTCACTTATCTGATTTTCTGTTACATCATCAGGATATTGTCCCAGAACTATCATTTGACCCCAGACACATGTGGCAGAATAGGTTACGATTTGACTAGTAAGTGCACTGGCCGAAATTTCATTTAATTTCAATAAACTTACTGAACATCAGGCGTGTAGCAGTTTTTTATACACCGATATTGGGTAAATTGCCCAACATCAGATGCAATACCATAAAATGTGCCTGCTTTAATGTTGTACATATTGCATTCACTTTGTCATAGCGAATAACAAATATCATATGCAATGTGTTAATTTCCCTGTATGTATCCTCCCTTAATACCTGAAAACAAACCATGCCAACTGATAATGCAGGAGTTAGAGCATAAAACTGGCATGAGAATATAGTGTTAAGGCTGCACAGACCTCAATTACTTAATGTGCTGGGGGGGAATGTTAGTGCATAATCAGCACAACCAGAAACAGGAAACATCAGGAGCGCACACATTTGCTGAGGTTTAGCTTTATTGTTGTCTTATGGAAAGGAAAGCAACATACAGGAAACAGTCCCGGGAACAGCTCTCGCTTACCAATGAATCCTTACTGGATGACAAGTGCACTGCCTTTATATCCTACGTATTCTCACAGGCAGAAAAAGCTATTACAGCCCGTGCATCACATCAGCAAACTGTTATCCTGAAGGTGGAATGATAATCCATGACAGATTAGATCCAATAGCAAATACCTCATTATAGAAAGGAGGAATGCAGGAAGGAGTGGTCAGACGTTTATCAGCATGTCCTTATGAGTAATAATTACTGTTACAACAGGTATTCCCAGTTCCCAATTACCTCAGTTCATTTCTATTTTATCTGGAGAGAAGCAGCCAGACTATTACAAGGACACGCTATACCAGCAAGAATAATAGGCCATTTAGGTACAATAAAAGCAATAACAATATCTCAATATATCCTGTATTCCCTTACTTTCTTTGGGCCGTATTCAGAGATCCGTCTTTTAAAAGTACGCAATTATACGCACGCACGTGGCAAGATAACACCCACCAACACCTTACACCTCCATAGACCACTTTGATCTTTACGTTCGTATACGAGTTCAGTGCGTGCGATTCAGTATAGCCACGCCCTCATGCGTTCATGTAAATGCCTCCCCCCACCCACTTTCATGTCAATTTTCAAGCACGTATTTCTACGCCGCACATCCGTACGTATGTCCTCAAGTGCGATTCACATGTCTGTGCCTAAAGCACTTATGTGCGTATATTCATCGTAACTTACGTAAAGTTACTACACATGCGCAGTTACAACACACCTAAACGTACGCACGCAACTCCACGGGAAAACGGATCCCTGAATATGGCCCTTTGACATCAGATGTACTCAGATCAAAGGAGGACACCAACATCAGTTAAGACAAGTAAGCAGCGTTCTAGGCTTTTACACTCCCAAATGCACTACAGGATTTAGCAGTTTATTTAGTCACTGTGGAGCCGCAATTTATGCTAAATATTTAATACTCAACATACACTTGTAATGGGATAATTACGTTTGTTACAAATAAAACCAGACATCCGTGGATTAGATATACATTGATAGCGCAGAGACTACTAAACACAGGCCTGAATATTCATCTTCAATAAGAACAGCCAGACACATAGTTGGTAAAAAGCCATACAACAGGTCTGAGAAAGGGCAAGGACTAATAAATATACCATCTTCACATAGACAAGTCTGGTATACCGTCTTTAAAGGTCATGTCAACAGTACGCTGCATTTATGGTTGAAGGTCATGCTGTACATATAGAAAAACACACACTTAAGCTGGCCATACACTAGGACGATTATCGGTCCCAGCAGAGGGTGGGTCGATAAACAGGACGATTTCCCACTAGGCAAATGTCCTGTTATCGGCACCATACATCTCCTCTGCGGGGACCGATAATCCTAGCAGAAGAGGGGAGGGGGGAGGCAGCACTCTCTATGGTGCTGCTGCCGAGCTATGTACAAAGCTGCGCTGTCAGAGCAGCATAGTGCATAGATATACAGCAGCGGTTATTACAGGGAGAAATACAGACAAGAATCAGCCATAGCCGCGCTTCACACAGCGGAGATTTGGCAGATCCCTGTCTGTACTACTCCCTGCAATAGCCGGTGCTGTATATCTATGCACTATGCTGCTCTGACTGCTTTGAAGGTATGATTCATAGCTGTCAGAGCAGCTTTGTACATAGATATGGAGCAGCGTCTATTGCAGGGATAGGGAGCCATTCAGCTTGCTGATTGGTCCCCGCAATAGACGATGCTGCAGATCTATGCACTATGCTGCTCTGACAGCTTTGAAGGTATACTTCAAGCTGTCAGAGCCTCTTTATACATAGATCAGCAGCAGTGTCTATTACAAGGATAGGGAGCCATTCAGCTTTCTGATTGGCTCCCTTTAAATATCGGATGCTGAAAGATCAAATAATCGCACCAGAGCGTTTCTGGTGCGTTTATTTGACGTTTCAAAAATTGATCTGTACCATACACTAGAGCGATTATTTGCCCGATCACCCGATAATTGGAAGATCGGGCCGATAATCGCCTAGTGTATGGCCAGCTTAAGAGCCTGCATGTGTGTTTGTGGTACATCCCTATGTTATAAACATTTGTTTGCTTCTAATTTTGCCATTTGCTTGGAGCTTTCTTTGTGAGGACCCTTTTGGATTAAGCAACAACAGTCTGCAAACAATTGGCTTTATTTATTTTTTTTGAAACACAAACCTCCACTAACATCCCAGTAACACAATTTTATTAGCACAGAAGCTTAGACCTTCAGAGTTTTGTGGCCATCATTTTCTACATCAGTCCTGCTTTTAGTAGCATAGCACACTGGGAACATCCACTACAAATTTATTGGCAGTAAATTCAGAAACAGGTGCAATATTTATGAACTGTTAATGGGCACAAAAACCAAAAAAAATTAACATCCCTCTCTTCGCACTGGCCATTATGGATGCTTGATGTGGGTGTGAAGAGGATTCTAATTGAATGACAATGTCAACAGGACCAATAAAAGTGCTATGGGAGTGAGGTTTACATTGCAACTGATTGGCAATGTGCATCATGGGGAATAGAATCAAGCCCAATCAGGTATAATGAATTCACTTTTACATTAAAATTATACAGTATAATGCTGCATGTCTAATACATTACAGTGAAGAGCTACAAAGCCCCTATAACATTCACTTGTCACAGATACCACATAGAACTAGAATGAGTTGTCTGATGCAAAGAAAGGATTGTCTGGTTACTTATACTATTGTATCTTCATGAAAGATTTAAACCTTCACAAAAATCCCAGTAGGACAAGAGAATAAGGGCAGATAGAATTCAGAGTTTCTTCAGGAATAAATGACATTACGGAAACAAGGACAAGGATGTTTTCTATAACTAGTGTTCAGTTACAAGTATGTAATGTGAGTCAGAGGGTGTGGGGCACATGGATAATGAGCAGTGCTCTATCAGATGAGCTAATCACAATTGTGACACACCTTTCAGTGCAATGTGACTGGACTGTGTCTGACCTTTCCCCAAGAGGATTATTGCATTGTGGATTAGATATTTTATTACTGCTTTAAAACTGTAAGAATAGTGGGTCAACAACATTAGAATATGTCATGCCTCCCAGAATACACCACAATTGGTTTATTAAATAATTATTTAAGCAAAGCTGCTCTAAGTGGAATATTCAGTATTATATAAGATTTTGTAAATGCTCCAACATATGGGATCAACATATGTGTGTAGCCAGACTTTTATAAAAACAGACCTGGGGCCAGATTTAATAAGCTGCGGGTTTGGAAAAGTGGATATGCTGCCCATAGCAACCCAATTCTAGCAGACATTCTCTAGTGTATAATAGGAGAGTGAGAGCTACAATCTGATTAGTTGCTATGGGCAACATCTCCAATTTTCCAAACCAGTAGCTTAGTAAATCTAGCCCCATAAGCGTTAGAAAACATAGCTTTTAATTACAAAGCATGATTGTAAGGTCTCACTAGCAAGGTCCTCTACCCTTGTGTCCTGTTCCCTTACCATACTTTTACCACAATGCACTCTTCTCTTTATCAGCATCTGTTTGCTGTCCTATCTACTGGAGTAGTTTCAGCTTGCACAAAAGCAATTATATGACCTTGAAAAATGACATTGTAACTTACGGTTGAATGAAAGCTGGACACACACTAGCGTGTGGTACAGACAGATTTATAAAACTCCGGTCAGGAGGTGGAGGTGCCACACACTACACTACTATCAGCCAGCCCTTTAGAAAGTTTTCAGCGAGAGGTTCCACACACAGAGAACACAGCACTGCAGAACCTCTCATTATATTTTTCCCCATTCATACATTTTTTGTTTAGTCAGACAATAGGCTGGCTGCATGGTAGAGTGAGACTGCAGCCAGCCAATAGGCTTGCTGCAGGGTTTCCTTCAGAGATTATCGCTCCCAGCCTCTAGTGTGGGTGGCACCGATACCAGGACATTTATAGTCCCAAATATCACCCACCACATGCTGGGAGCGATAATTGCTCTAGTGGTTGGCCAGTTTTAAAGGCTCACTTAGTGGTGAAAAAGACACAGAGTTGTTTTATTCATATTATAGTAAAGAACTTGTGATAGCTGAAGATCAAAAACACCAGTGCAATCAATAATTTAATTTATTAAATAAAAACATAACATGTAAAATTACAAATACACATTCATATCAAAATGTATTGTACTTATTTTTCTGTTTATATTCCAGCAATGTCTTTGGACTTTGTGTTTCTATCTGTGGGTTACGTCCCACGTTTGACAGCTGCGTTATATGATATAGTAGGAGCGCCAACACTTTTTCTTTTGTATTATTAATATTATAGCTCTGCAGTCACATACTACATTATAATCGATATAATCATTAGAGTTAAAAAAATAAAATAAAAAAATTAAATTCAAAATTAAAAAAGGGAAAAAAAAAATCTAACAAAACGTAATCTGACCCAATTTTGACGACCTCTAATTTGAAGATGGAGCATATGTTTCTTTCAAACAAAAAGGGATGCAGCCTAAAGGAAGATATTGAAAGCTAGTGTCCTCATGTGATTTTGAAAAGCAGACAGGAGAAGAATGGCTGCAGGCTCTGCAGACTTAAGTGAACACCAAATATTGTTAATTTCTAAAAAAATGCTGAGATCTTTGGAAACAGCTGCTAGCACATTAATAGCTCCTAACTCACCACAACCATTACAAACTCGGCACATATGGTGTGTCTGAAAGCATACTGTAGCTGTGGAAAACTTAAAATGGGACAGACATTCATTCCAAGTAAATAAAGAAAACCAGATATAAATATTTCCCCAGTCAATTTACTAAGTAGGTATTTTAAAGGCCAATCATAGCTGTGCAAGTTACAATACACTGACTTAGTTGCATACCTACCATGCTATGCGATTATCAGTTTCCTGGTATGCAACCTTGCTGCCCAGAAATACCACTGCAAAAGCAATTATGAGCCCCTAAGAACACACTTCTACATGACCAATCTTTCGGCAGGATAGAACACAGATGCAGATCTAAAGATGAGACAATAACTACTTACTAAGGGGATGTAATAATGATAATTATCAAGATCTCATGATTTTGTCTCTTTACTATAATGAAGCATACGTCGCAGGTTACTCTGTGCATTAGGCAGTTACCACCACCAACACACTGTGCTAAGCTCTATAGTGAGCTGGTTGCTCCATGCACAATAGTTGTACTGGGCACAGGTGGGGACAGGATCTCTATACAAGGCCAGTTATTTGCATGTTTTGTGCCCTACAGCCCAATAATGGGTTCTATATAACTATAAAATAGGGTATAAGCATAAAACTTCATTTGATCATCCTTCGTGATATGATTGTTTGGAGAATGTTATCAAACAGTTTCTACTACATATGACATTTAAGAGGCAAGTCTGGAGTTTTTTAGTATAACGTCAGGTGCACATTCACTAAAAATGTCAAAGTGAATGAACTCTGGTTACAGAGTTTTGTTACACCAATGTAAACAGTCACTATAGCCTCTAAAGGTACTTTATTTGGAAAAAGGTTTATTTTGACTGATATTAACTTAAAGTTGTAACACACCATAAGAGAACGAATTTGTTGACTTCCTGTAACTTTTAAGAAAGAAAAAGACATTTATTTTTTTTTTTTTAACTGCCACCTGTATCTTGAACCATGTATTTATAAAACCAGGTTTGAGACGCAACCTAGCTCTGCTTTGAATGTAGACAAATTTATGCACACAGCGGCAAAGTGTCTTAATGATAAGAAACACAGAGAGACGCCTGTGTTATTGATCATATAAAGAAGTGGCTGATAAGCACACATGGGAGATAGAAAATAGAAGTAAAATACATATTTATAGCACATAAGTTAGCACAGGCCCTTTATACAAACCTGTTATTTCAACACTTCAGAGTGACAATTTAATAGCGGATACAAGATGTTTTGATCTTTGTCTTCTAATAATACAGAACCATGACAGTTTTTATACAAAATGACAGATGCTAAATGTTAACCACGGTAAACACCTCCCTTAGGCAATGGATAATTCATGTGTGTGTAAAAACAGGTTATAGAGTCAGTAATTACTACATAAAACATCAAAGATCACCCCCATGTGAGATACTGCAACTGAAAAAACTCAGATGGTTAGTTACTAAAAAGAAAGTGTTAAATACATTAAGGCAGGACTTGACACATTTTAGGAAAAGTTAGGCACCACACCAAAACAAATGAATATATATCAGTTTATTTATCTGCAGCCACCTGCAGTCTACCCCACGACCACTAATCTCTTGCTCGATGAAACAACTGTAGTTTCAGAAGGTGAGGGATAAATGTCCATGGGGGAGCTCACCTGTGGATATTATGCAGGTGGTTTCTCCCCCACGTGCTGTCTGCCTGATGACATGGAGGGAGAACCCACATGCAGATTAACCATAAGGGAACTCCCACTGTAGCCACTAATCCCTCACCCGCTGAAACTACAGGGACAGCCAGTATTGCACTTTTGTCGCAGTTGTTTCAGCAGGGGTGAATGAGACTATAGGGGAATCTTGCCAACGTTTATTCCTTTACAGCACTCTAGTCATCAGGTCCCAAATTCTAGTCAACATGGCAAACGGTATTTGTTGAGACTTTTTTTAAGGGAGTAACTCTCTAGAACTTGTAGGATACTATATAATAGTGCATTCAAAAACTGACTATCACTAGTTATTGTAAATTCCTAACAAGTAGGATCAAAGCACAATGCAGGCTTCAAAGTGGCATTGAAAGCAAAATAAGGGGAATTGGTATAAAATCTCAACCAGAGCACAAATATGCTAATAAATTACATACAAACATTACAAATAATAAACCTAAACATTTATATAATTGCCAGGGAAGAATTTTTAAACTGTGTTATCATTCTCATCCAGGAATCACTGTCTGGTGGTAAATGAGGCAAATGGATAAGTTTATAAGTAGGGAACAGCCATATTTTAAAAAGGTGCAACACCAGATGGCAGAGTATGTTGGGGGTTGAATGGCGTAGCTATATTGTGCTTTAAACCTCTTTAATATGTATCTGCCAACACATAGGATCTGATTCGGTTTGTCACAAAAACAGGAACAAGCTTGCAATGTGCTTTTTCTGTCTATTACGATAGTCAAAATTCACACCTCTATGGGGTATGCATAAAATTCCACAAATAAAAACTTGCATGATTAGTTTCGTACTGCAAATAACGCTAGTGCAAAGCTAACTGAAACAGGCCCTTAGTTGTTATGAAGTGAGAAATCTGTTTTTGTTACTTGTATATAAAGAAAATAGTAAAAGTACCTCAAAAACTGTAAATATATACATGTGGGAAATTGGGTATGTATCTGCATGACATGTAAAGTGGTACTTGACCTAAACAAGGCCAGTGACTGCTGTTATAACACACCGCTTCTATTCTGTTTATGTTACAATCTGGCAAGCATAGCAATCTTTAATACCCAAGGATATTTTGTTTAAATGCAACAATAAATAAAATTTAGACTGCTAGACGCAGTTTAAAACAAAAAATAGAATAGACACAATCCCAATAATTTGTTATTAGTGAATTACACAAAATTGTATCCCAATTTAAACATAAAAAGTGGATTTAAAAAAAAAAAAATCAGAAAAAAAGTTTAAAAAATAAAAAGTAATATATTGACTTACACGTCAATTGTAATGTTATAGTTCAAACATTAACCTTGCCTCATGTTTAGTAAACAGCAGCCTTTTTATAGAGGTTGGGTATTCTCAAATGTCAAAAATGCTGCACCATTTTGTGTTTGACGTGTTCACAGGGTTTAGGAGAGGCACACAGAGGGATAGAGTGCATGATATATAATCCAACCAACAGTATCAAAATAGACTGTTGTCATCAAAACTGTTTATTCTTAATCTGTTATTCGTATACATGACTAAATTAATACTTATTGATTTATGCATTGACTTGTAAAAAAAAAAAAAAAAAAAAAAAAAAAAAAAAAAAAGTAGTTGCACACACACACACTTCCCTGCTCTATGGTGATTGAAAAACACAATCAAAGTGCATTGTGTTGGAATGACTGGAGGGCAGTGACAATAGACTTGTTCATATGATTAATAGTATATCAGCAGTGGGAGGAAGAAGCTGAACACAGTCAGTCTCCTTTTCACTTTTTGGAGATTGGAAACCTTTGAACGTAGATAGCTTTTGTGTAAGATCAGAGTGGAAATGTCATCAATAATGTGGAGAAGTGGGCGTACCGGGTGCTGGATCCATTAGTGGAAGGCACAGTAACACATAATGCAGTACATGCAACAGATGGCTACATACAGAGCCATAACTTAACCCCTCCTGTGCCACAGTTCAGCCCCCGGCATGTCAGGTATGACGGCACATACAGAGCACTTACTTGCTGCCCCCGGGCAACTCTCCACGGGCTCCTCTTAAAGGAGGTCTTGGCGGTGAAGTAAAACTCTTCGGAGTCCTCCTCCAGGCTGCTATATCCGCTGCTCATGGTGCTGCTCCACGTCATCTGCTTGCCCCCCACGTTAAAATATTGAGCCCTCTGATCTAGTCCTGATGTCCGTCTACAAGTTTCAGCCGCCCATGCTCATTCACCCGGCCGGGCTGCAGTCTGCCGGCGCCGGCCTCACATGGCAAGCAGATCCCGGGCAACCAGAGTGTACGGCGCCTGACTGACGTTATTTGTTGTGAGCCCGGCCGGGTGAGCTGTAGAGTTCTGCCGGTTACGTCCGTATGTGTCCACGAAGTAAGTAGCGTCTGTTTGCTATGATGAGAATGAGATATATTTCCTGGAGCACAGCTACAACATACAACCCCTCCTACAGACCAGTGGCCGCCTCCCTCACAGCAAGCAGGTGATACACACCCTCAGTCACACTGCCGCTAGTTACACCTCACTCTCACACATACACACTTTTTTCCATTACACACCGACAGACATATTATTTCTTCCATGCAAAACTTTCTCCCTTTCTCTAAAGACAATCACACTAACATACAACTTCATTATCCTATGCAAACCTCTCTCTCACTTACACAGAGCTATCTATATACACACCCCTTACACAGACACTATAAATCCCACTTCCTGATACAACTGTCTTCTGTACACATTCTTCACACTGACTTCCATTATACACAGCTATCTTCCTAGTATACAGCTATTTCTATATACCCTTACACTGGCACACAACTTTATTGTCCCAGGAAAACCTTTTTAACACAGAACTAACTCTACATTAGACGTGTGAAACTTGCGGTCCATTGCATAGTGTATGTGTTACTACAGGGGAGACTGGAGAGACATAATGGCAGGATTGCGGACTTTCCCAGCATACCCGGGAGTTTGAGACTCCCAAAATTCGGGCAGTTCTCCTAGTATCCCAGGAGCGTCAACAAATCTCCCGCATGAGGCAGGGGAGTCTCTCATAACCGTAATCCGATGGGTGGGGCTTGATTATGTCATTTTTGTCATTAAGCCCCACCCACCCCCTGGACCACTGTCATCTGAGGTAGTACTGGAAAGGGGGCAGGGCTTAAAGAGATGCTTTTGCATAAATCACTTCATTAAGCCCTGTGCCTACCTATAGCTCTTCTCTTTGAGATCTCCGGAGAGATTGGCAACCATGCATAATGGGGAATTTTGGGGAGGCTGTAGGGACATTGATGGGGAATACTGTGGAGGCTGGATGAGACTTTATTTTTCTTGCAGGCAACCCAATCTTAGACTTTGATTGAGGTTTTGAGTTTGACATGCCTACTCCGCATAATTCTCACACTGACACCATGGGTCTGATTCAACTTGCCGCAAAGACGGGAAAAAGCTTGCAGTGCACTTTTTCCTGTCTATTATGGTAGGCAAGATTCAGGCATCTTTATGCGCACCTCTATGGGATGCGCGTAAAAATCCACAAATAAAATTTTGTGGGATTAGCTTTGCACCGCAAATAACACAGGTGCAAAGCTTATTGCATCGGGCCCTATGTACCTATGTACCTATGTAACCTATATACACCCCTCGCAATAACACACATTCATTCATATGCAAGCTTCACTTTCACTAAAACAGAACTATCTCTTTACACATTTCTCATTGACAACACTATCTTTTATCTACAACCCTCACACTGACACACAACTTACCGTAATTATCCTATGCATGTTTGTCTTAAAAACTTTGAAATTGCGTATAAATTACTTCAGGTTGTGTTCTTCCAATTTTTAATAATCTCCTGTCTGGTGCACTGACAGCCTCAAATGTAGAATAGACCCAGCAACATCCTCCCAAGAAGGTCTGCTTCTGCAGAGTACACTTGTGGGTACCGCAGCCACAGCAGATCGCAGATGAATCAGAGAGTAGAGCTGAGGCTGCGTTCACTCTGGTGGACTCAGTGGAGGCAGCGATTTGCCCCAGGAGCTTCATGTCAGAAGAGCTGTGGTGAGTAGGTAGGGGAAGGTTTTTCCCTCCCCCACCATTTGGCACTCTTTTTCCCTTACTCTAGTAGAATAGCAGCAATTTTCTACTCAATCCCCTGCTGTGCTCCTCCTGTGGCAGTATTCTTTAGGAAATAATGCTTTTGTTAGGGATTTCTACTATTTAATTGCATATTTTGTCAGGCTTGTTTTCTACATAGTGTAGATTTAGTCTGAATATAAATGAGCTGTTTACCTACAGATAATATAGATTACAGATATAGATAATCTTCTGTATGGGTGTTCGTAACCAGTCTATTGTAATTGTTAGCTCGTGTGTTACGCAGAAGTATTAATACATACCCTGCACTTTCTCTGGTACAATGTGTCTGAGAAAGGTATTTCTAATGCTATTTCTGTGGCTTACCTAAACCACCAAGGAGGAACCCACAGTTCCATGGTAGAAACAGCATACATCGTGGTCTGGGCAGAAAGTTACATCCATGTTAGCTCAGCAGTCTTCATTCCTGGAGCACAAAACTTGGAGGCCAATTATCTAAGTCGCCCCAAAGTCCATCCGGAGAGTGGTCTTTGCACAAGGAAGTCTTCGCCCTTCTGGTTCGTCATTGGGGTCACCTGGAATACGACCTCATGGTATGCCAGTTGAACTGTAAAGTTGTTTTGTGTGAAGTCCAAGCTTCCTTCAACAGGCTATACAGACACCATGACATTCCTTTGATGGTTTTGGCTGGTGTACGCCCTTACTCAAATCCCCATGTTACAGTAGTACTTCAAGAAATTGAAGAGGGAAAGTGTAGCCGCCATTTTGGTGACACCATATTGGCCAAAACGAGTAAGGTACCCTGACATCCTAGTAATGGCGGTAGGTCCAGTCTTCCAGTTGATACTTTCTCCCCACCTTCTCACTCATGAACCCCTTCATTGCCACTGTTTGGATAATCTGCAATTAACTATGCATTTTAATTTAATTACTCATGATCTGGAGTCATCGGAGTCTGATTGACTGACCACCGGACTGCGCTCTTATTTTTTTCTAATTTCATTGTTCCTGAATTGCGACTGGCTATATACCACTACAGTCTGCTGTTGCTGGATTTTCGTATGTATTTTAATTCAAGGCTCCAACATACATTCAGGAGACTCTCCATTAATGTTAGTAACACACCGATGATATTGAACAATTGTTACAAGCATTTCTAGTGAGTATTATAATCTATTATTGTATACTATACTATACTATGTTGGTCGGTTCCTTGGATCAAGGTCCGACTTGCCTGTTAAGACATTTGATCCCACTGTGATTGCCAATTGCTCCACCTGATTTTGGTTATATTAGCGGATTAGTAAATATTTAATAATTCTACATTGCTTTGTTTGACATCACAGCAGCTCCATATATTAGTATTCATCTGGGGTTAATTTTTTTTAATTATATTTGCATATGTACACAGCTTTTTATTTGTTTAATGTGGATAATAAAATTGATATTTTACCATATATGGAAGTTGGAGTTTCTAAAACTGACTTTAGCGCTCTTCTGTATATTTTATATATTGCATACTTTTATAGCCAGAACAGGCAGTGCTGGCATAGATGTAGCGCAGTTTTTTTTAAGACTCTCATAAGCCAAGCTGTTCATTCTATCTAGGTAGCATTTTTACATGCTCACAGGATATCGGAACTGGGAATGTTGTGTTTTACTCCACCTTTTATGATCTTCCATGCCGATCTGGCGGTACTCCTTACTAAGCTCTCATTTGTTCCTAAAGTTGTCTCAAGGATCAAATGGAACCAGGAGATTGTGGTTCCTGCGATTCTCCTCACCCACAGCCTGTGGTTTTGCTGCAGTTGGATGTGGTCCGTACATTTAGGTGCTACGTAGACCAAATGGCTTCACTGCATTAGACCACCAATTTGTTTGTGTTGTATGATGCGTACAAATAGGGATGGCTGATATTTAATATGACTCTGGCTCATTGCATCACTCTGACAAATCGGTGGAGTTATGAGAAAGCAGATGGGTCTGAGGGCTCATTCCACTAGTGCTGTCTGTGCTTCATGGGCGGTGTGCCAGGTGGCTACGTGGTCATCTTTCCACACATTTGTAACATTTTAAATATTGCAAGACTTTGCTCTGTTATAATGCTAGCTTTGGGTGCAAGGTACATACCAGTTTCAGAGCAATCCATCCAAGAGAAGAGGATTTGTTACTTACTGTAAAATCCATTTCTCCATTCTCCATATCCATTTCAGCTGATAACATTAATTGTTCTGTATCAAGGCCGAATCAGTTGTAGCTGTTTAGGAGTCTTCTGGTAGAGGCCAGGAAGAATTGAAATATAAATTGTGAATTCATGTGTTACCTTGTGCCATTTTATGATATATTCTTGTTGTACTGGAAAAAGAAAGGTAACAGTTATCTGCAGCAGCGTCTATTGCAGGGAGTAGTAGAGATAGGGATCTGCCGAATCCGCGCTTCACACAGCGCGGGTTCGGCTTGTCCCTCTCTGTACTATTTCCTGCAATAGACGATGCTGCAGATCTATGCACTATGCTGCTCTGACAGCTTTGAAGGTATACTTCTAGCTGTCAGAGCAGCTTTATACATAGATCAGCAGCAGTGTCTATTACAAGGATAGGGAGCCATTCAGCTTGCTGATTGGCTCCCTTAAAATATCTTTTTAAAATATCGTTTTAAATCAAACCTGCCGAACGATCAAATAATCGCACCAGAGTGTTTCTGGTGCGTTTATTTGACGTTTTAAAAATTGATCTGTACCATACACTAGAACGATTATTTGCCCGATCACCCAACAATTGGGAAATCGGGCCGATAATCGTCTAGTGTATGGCCAGCTTAACTAACCACCCAAGTTTATGTATGCATAATGTTATCCAGGTTTCATCAGCTGTTTGTGTTAGCATATTCTTGAAATAAGAAGAATAACCTTTATTTTACAGGTTATGGCATAGTTCTGCATAGTTTGCCTGATGAGATATTAGTCTTCAAGTGACTTCAGTCTGAACTGCTCTGATTTACATTATGCAATCATCACATAGCTCATAGCTGTAGAAAGATGAGGATGATTCACTTAAACCCTGATTCCCCACAATGTTCAAAAGAATTACTACCAGCCGCAGATATTCAAGAGATCAGTATCAGTGTCACAATACTGAATGAAATGGGTATAAACAGCAAGAGCTTAAAAATAGGAGAAATGTTTTTTCTTTATTAAGATACAAATGTGAAACTCTTTCAAGTTATATATATAATAATGTACACTAGGGAAAAACTTGACGGGTCATCAATTTTGTGTTGTCTCATAAACAAATACATTTGAAAACTTATAACATTTAGTTACAATATAATTTACCACCAGGGCTGGATTAAGGTTTTTTGGGAGCCCCTGCATTTTTATATACACACACACACAGATATAGCTATATACAGCTATATCTCTCTACACACCGCTCACTTACTTCTTTTCTGCTTCTTATGTTTCCCTCTTTTTACTTATTCTTCCCTTTTCTTCTTTCTTGTTCTTGTTTGGCTCTCCTCGTGCCAAACTGGCTGCTCCTCGTGATGCACTGGCTGACTGGGAGATAGGAGACTTTGTGCTTCATCTTCCAGTTAGCCTGTGCGTCATTTCAACTTCCAGCAGTGGCTTAAAATCTTTAAACCTCCCGTAGATATCTTTTAGGATGATGTTGGTGATGGACATCCTACTCCTAAGCACACTATAGCACCCACCGGAGTTACAGGTGGCCGTGATACAGTATGCTTAAGAGGAGGATGTCAATTACGGACATCATCCTCATAGACTGCTGATAAAGCCCTGATGCTTTTATGTTTGTGGGGGCCCCGGAGCCACTGCACAAGTCACCCTATGCTTAATCTTGCACTGTTTACAATCATGGGGCCTCCGGGCTCCTTACCTCTTACGGCCACATACCTGATCATAACGGGGCTTCCCCCGCACCTAACCCTATATTACATATCAAGTCCCGCCCATCCCTAGTAACGCTAGGGATTACACTTGTGATTGTTAGGGGGTCTGGATTTGCGGGAGATTTGCCAGCTCTCCTGGGATACCGGCCCAAATTTCGGGAGTCTCCCAGATATTCCGGAAGAGTCGGCAACCCTGATTTGAACTCATCAACTGTAAAGTTGATGTGTGGCGGTTTCAAACCGCAAGAAAAGGCGCCCTTTAGTAAATTTAGTGTTTTCCAAATTCCTGTCACTCCTTTCTTGCGGTCGGTTATGGCAGGACTTGCCCTGTCCTAAGCCATCTGTGCAGATCAGCAGTCTGTACCGCCGGTAGAGTTTTGGTGCACGGAGGGCATGTGCAACCTGTCGGAACATCTGGCACGCGCATGACATGCGAACATCTGAATTAGTCTTTAAAAGAAACGTCAACCCATCACTGTATTATGCATAGAGGAAAAATGACAATATGTTATGAATTAGACTGTATTTCCCCTGCAGCTCTAAAGCGTGTAGGCCAATATTTATGACAAATTATGCCTGTTAGATTGCAGACAACTTTAAAAACATCCAATAACTTTAAAACACTATCTTTTTGGTATCTGTTATTTGTTCTAATCTTATAAAGATGACCTTTTAGACACTTTAGCTTTTGTATTATTTTTTCCTCTACCCTATACACAAATCCATCTGTGCTCGAAGCATTTGTTACCTGCACTGGCAGTGGGGCACATGCCTCTAGACAAGACAATGTCCTACAAAAGGGCAAAAGCTTGGTAGTCAGTTTCAATAAACTCCAGTTATTCCATATAATATTCAGCTAGGTGATACACACAATTTTAATATACAATAGCAGCTGTACTCTACTTTAAATGCAGTATTGCCAACGGCAAAGGAATTTTAATCCTATGGATTATATCATTACCTCTGTAAATATTAACCAAGGAAAAATAAATACGGTTGGTTTCTTCATAAAATTACTTGGTCTTTCCTTTCATCTCTGTGCTCAATATATGATGACAATATATTTGCATATACAGAATTTAATACTGCTTTCCAAATCATACTCAGAAAAGCAGCCAGTATAATGGAGACTAACTACAGTTTTGAAGAGTTGATTTCTAGGGTGTAAATGTATTGAACAGCACCAGTGCTTTGTTGAATGACTGTATTTTTGGAGTGGGCTTACAAACAACTAATTTTTCCTATTTTCTAGCCTGCACTAGCACAGATGATAACATAACTAGCTTAGTTGGGAAGACATTATTTACGAGCATTTGGTTACATTGCCATCTAACATTTGAATCTTCTTAGATCGTATAACGAGTGGTGATGGCTGCACTGATACCAAAAATGTCTGAAATCTATCCAACTATCGTGGCCCAACGGTATCTGGTTTCTTGACCTGACTGTCAAACATATCTTCACAAAGTGGCTATCTATGGAAAAACTGTATGCACACATGCATGTTAGTGACCTAAAAAAGGAAACTCACACATATTTAATATTTAAATGATGATACCAAAAAAACTATTCACTACAATGTCAAGATGACTGTTGCTGTTTTACACTATTGTAATAATGGGCCAGATCCAGAACAACGCTTGTGAGCGAATTTACGTGTGGCAGAGACATAAAATCGCCTTTTGGTAAGTACTGCACATGCGCACCATAGAAAAAACGCTCAGTAACGTAATTGTGTACGTATGGGCCATTCACGTATGTGTCACGTAAATGCTTAAGTGTGGGCGTGCCAATTTTACTTGAGTCCAAAATACGTCTGCAATACGCTATGTAGGCGGAGGTTTGTATTTAAAGTGTACAGTATGATCGTGCTTAGCTGCGTAAATTCGTCTAGCCCATACGTACGTGTGCGTATGACAGTGGTTACTTTGGAAAAAGTTATGGTAGGGTTTGGAAAGCGTATCTTAACAAAATACGTCCGTGCAAGGGGTGTGCCAAGGGGAGTGTATAGAATTTACGCGCACGAAACGCCACGCGAATAAACGTACGTCAAACGTAGTTCTGGATCTACCCCAATGTTCTTTTATGATGTAGAAGATTGTTTTCAACAGAAACAAATAGAAGATAAATTGAGATATTGATTAACACAAAATAAAATGATTTTACGTTAGCATTGTACTGTATTTTCATGTGGTGGTTTCTGAAGCTATGAACTTTGTGGAACGCAGCTCAATAATCCACTTGTGTAGACAACCTAGAATAGCTATTGAAAATCAGATGAGAGGAAAACATTAACTTGACAATGTGCTTTTGTAGTGTTGATAAGACGACACTGAACATTGTAATGCTCAAACATGTTTTTCTTGGAACTGCACCTACTATATTCTTGCCTTTTGAACTGTTACCATAGTTAACTCATATAACACCTTTTTAATTTAACATTTAAATGTAACCACAGTATTAAACTGAAATGGATATATAAAAGAAATAAGAACTAAATGATTAATGAACTCACTACAATACATAATAATCCATGGCACATTTTGTCATCTTTCTTGTAACATATACCTGCATTGTAGTGTATAGATACGGCATGCACAGCATATTGTTTGATGTTGACAAAGCCTTGCGGGCGAAACGCGCGTCGGGTGGTGTGGCCCGACAGCTCCTCCTACCCTGCACTTCGTGACCGGAGGTTATTGAAAGAGACTTGCACCTGTTTGAGCTGCCGGATGCCGTTGCTGTACTGGGGGAACGCTGCTCATGTATAAGGTAGAGTAGGGAGAGATACTACTCGGAAGAGTGAAGCGTGTCCTTGCGGGCACTAAATTGTGGATAAGGGTTTCCCTGTTCATCTATAGCAGGGGTTCTCAACCCATGGTACGCGTACCACTGGTGGTACGCGTACCTCTGTGAGGTGGTACGCGGCAGGCAGTCCTCTTGCTGCAACGCTGTAGTGTTGTTTAGTATAATAGTACCAGACTTAAGCTGATTTTTACTCACTGTTTCAGTAAAGATCAGTGTAAGCCTGCAGCCTGTCACACTAAACAACATTACAGCGTCCAGGAACACGAGCCGAGGGGGCGGAGCTTCCGAGTCCTAATATATTGAGAGTGCATTTAGTATACCCCCTGGGGAATCAACCTTAATTGACATATTCCCCACTGTGTGTCTTTGTGTGTTATAGTTCTTTGGGGTTTAAATAGCACCTCAGTCCCTGCTGCAAAACAGGGTTAGCCCTATTAAGTGGAGTTGGTGCGGTACAGTCTTTGTTGTTTGTATTGTTTGATGTTCAACTGGCATCTGACTGCAGCTTAACACTATATTATCCTAGATACTGGTTGTACAAGGCCTTCTAGGTTTATATTAGTGTTTATAACCTAGTATAATAAATTTGGTACTTTGATTGTAATATCCATATGTCTTCCAGCTTAAGTTCAGCATGTAGGCCCTGATTCAGAGTTTGAACATAAGAGAGGAAAGTTACACCTGGGCAAATCCATGTTGATTTCAGTTGGAATCAAATTATTATTATTATTATTCTATTATTTAGACTTGGTCTGGAAAACATCACCTTTCAACTATATTACTGTTTGCAACAGATGAAATTTGATTCCCCTGAAATCAACATGGTTTTGCCCAGGTGTAATTTTTCTCTTTTATTTCAAACTCTGAATCAGGGCCTGATTAAATATTTATAATATATAAATAGATGAATACATTTTAGTAAATATTTATTTATTTAAGTGCTTTTTCTGAAAGTAAGATTTACTGAACAGGAATGGTCACTTAAAAGCACTGACAGAAATAGACATACTTATCAAATATATTTCTGCACCCAGCAGACACAGTTAAATGTTGAGCACAGAATTAGTTTCTTTGAAAAGGATGACAGACGTTCCAATTTTCCATTTCTCTATCAAGCTTAGATACAATTATATCATTAGGTAAACAACAATCCAATGACCTCACAGCTGGTGCCCTAAGCAGGATTAACCTGCTACATTACAATGTAGAATGTCTGTCCATAGAGCAGTCTATTTCCTTTCTGTCAGATACACTCGTAGAGTTGTTTCCATAACAAGTGGTGTTACACAATGAAGGGTGTGCAACAAAGAAACCTGTTCTCACACATTTCTTTTTATAACCGATAATGGGTGTAAAAATACACTTTAGTACCAATGTAGCCACACAGCCATGTATCCTACTTTCTAGTCTTAAAAGCCCAACTTTTTCTGACAGATTTATTACTGTCACTTTCATATTTAACACTACACTATAACACTAACATCCTATAGGTGCGCAATAAAATATTGAAAATAGACAGTTATCTTCTTAGCTCTAAACCAGGGATGGGGAAACTTTTTTCTACCAAAGACCATCTGCATATTTATAACATCCCTTGCAGGCCATATAAAATTGTCAACTAAAAGTTAGCCTGCTTTATTTTGTCAAAAAGTTAATTAACAGCTTCACCCCTAAGGTGAAGAAAATAGTGGTTACGTCCCAGTGATCCAGCTGCAGCTACATGCAGGCTGCTCCCCAATGAGAGATTCCCGATCAGAATCCAGGGTCCTAGCAGCATATCAGGATCTAGAGACTGCAGGACCCTGCCACACGATGCAGCCCTCACCTCTACAGTGCTAGAAGGCAAAGGGATTTTGCGGCCTAGTGCACCGTAGCTTTGGGGAGTTAGCTAAGCCACACTTCCTCTAAACCGTGAAATTAAAGAGCAGGTCAAAGCAGACAGAGAGAGTGGATGGAAGGACAAGGTAATGTCGACCTAATGATGTCCACCTTATGTCAGCCATATAGAGATCGACCTGGCACCCTTGTTGCTTCAATAAATGTCTACTAATAGAAAAACTGTTGCTATAATGACTGTCTCTAAATGGAACTCAACCATATCCTATTATGTAGTCCATTTATCAAAGGAAAAGGAAATTTCATCTCATAAGGTGGGTATAGCTTTGGGAAATGAGGCAGATCTGTTATTGCACTGTGGCAGAGAGGCTATTTCCTAACTTCAGTTGTTGATAAGTAAACAGGGCCAGACTCCTGCACAAAGTAATTGATTTACAAGATTTTGTTGCAGCCTGTCACCCACTCGAAATTCTGTAAACTGGTAACACAGGGACAAATCCAGACTTAAGATCATTTTACGTGTGCAAGCGAGTTACATACTACTAAGTATAATTCACTCCACCAGGCACCCCCCTCACACACGTAACTTAGCTGATTTATGAGTTCAAAACCTTACATTAGGGTGAAGGAAGGAGAAGAAGGGATAGATGTAGGATGCAGTGAGGTTGTTAAGTGGAGGAGGTACAGGCTGGCCTAAACAGGTGCATTTTGAGTGAGCGCTTGAAGACCTGCAATGTGTGGGAGACTCTAATTGAAGAAGGGAGGTCATTCCAGTGCAGAGGTGCCGCACAAGAGAAATCCTGGACATGCGCATGAGATGTGGTGATCAGTATGGATGTCTAACAGCGATAGTTAGCAGAACGGAGAGGGTGGGAATGTGTGTGCATGAAGATGACCCAAAAGGTGAGAGTAAGGAGTTTAAAGAGAGGTCTGAAGCCGACAGAAAGCCAATGGAGGGTTTGACAAAATGGAGAGGTCGAGGTATAGTGGCGTGAGGAGGATGAGCCTGGAAGCAGCAATGAGTATAGATTAAAGGGGGCAAGACGGGTGAGCGGGAGACCTGAGGAGGAGGTTACAGTAGTCGAGACGTGATATGACTGGAGAGTGGATGAGGGTTTTTGTAGCCTCATTGGTGAGGAAGGGATGGATGCGTGCAATGTTGCGTAGGTGGAAACGGCAAGAATGAGGGAGGCCACAGATTTGAGGTATAAAGGAAAGGGAGTCAAAAATGACACCTAGGCAGGGAACTTGAGGGGAGGAGGAGACAGAGGTATATTTAAATTCCTTTACATTAAATGTATTTTCATGAATGCAAAAAATAAGTATCCATTAATTTAATGTGTTTCAATATACTGCACATCTTTCAGAAGCAATAAAATATTGAGGGGCTGCAATAAATGTAGATTTTACATTCTATTATTAGCATGTGACAAAACATTTATATATCTGAAAAATACATTTTGCAGAATACAGTGACAAAAAAGTGTCAAAGATATTAGCAGCTGTGGCTGGATCCTACGCACACCTTAGTGGAGCGCAAGGTCATTACGGCCATTTGCGTAGCGGGGAGTGAACAACCCCTGCACTCCCCGCTAAAGGTAGTAAATCTAGACTCTTAACGTGTCCAGATTCCTACCTTAACTTTTACGACCAGGTCGGCGGCCTTCCCCCGCCCCGTCCCCTCATTTACATGTGTATCTCCGCCTTTACGGCAAAGATCGAACTGTTGTAAAGGAGGGGAAAGCCCCTTAACCGTAATGAACAGCGATTGTAACGTACACCGACACCGTAGCTATTTATTTATAAAATTATTGTAAGAAATTCAATAATAATTTGGGGGTCAGGGTGGCTGAACTGATCATATCACACTTGTAGTAAGCAATTCAACCATTATCATATATTAAAGTGAACATGGTACAAAGTCAGAGCTACAGCAGCTTACATCACGTTTGTGTTACACAGATCCCATAATGAAAGGAAGGAAATCTGAAAGTCTTGATTGTTCTTAAAAGCACATGGCTTTCAACGCAATGGTCTAGAGCCAAGGGTAACAAGAACAGCAGCATTTTGCTTACAAATCTTTTTTTGTTTTTGGTTTTTATACGGGACTCGTCTCACAATACAAGAATTCTGCCATTTTCATTGTCAGGCAATAGACACCAAATATGTGTTTTTTTCATCGGATAAACATCTCTAAATCAACATAGTTCAAAGATTATGTGAGACAGAGGACATATACTCAAAAACCTTACTAACAAATTACGGTATGTACATATATTGCAACTAATAAAATTTTTATGTAGTGTGTACCCAGGTTTACGCAATGTTAAAAAAAAAAAAATCAATACATTTCAAATTATAAGGCAAAAAGGACATTATTGAAATGATCTCTTGCTGCGAAACACAGAATGCTGAAGTCACATAAACACCATGTGGCAGGGATCCCCGCATACTTTGTAGTATAGGCAGAGGGAACAGGAATAAGTGTGAGAGGGGTCTGCATTCCATTACACAGAGCATTTGCTAGAGCGTCCTGTTTTATGTTCTGTATTTTTACATTTACACGTATATATAATGGGTTACTTTAAAAGGTGGAAAGAACAAGCCTAAAACATTTTATCAGTAAAAAGAAGTGGAATATTCTTCAGAATATGGGCAAACTTCTGATTTACCTCCAACTTTCCTACTTTTTACATGGGTCGCATCACATTTGAACTGCACATGCCTACACATCCATGCTACCTGATTAGTATGTATTACAACCCATCAGTACTTTTAAAGAACAGAAGGGCTGGGTTGAGTTCACAAGTAGCTGTCCCCTCTGAGCATTCCCTTACGTGGACAGTGTGGCCCAGCAATTGTAAATCTATCCTAATCTTTTGCTCAGGTATCTGACTGTATCAAAATTGGAAGTCTGGGTCTGGTCCCATATTACAGGCCAGGACTATTCCATAAACCATTCCATAAACATGGCACAGGACACGTTCACAGGTAATAATCCCTTCCATAATAACTGATCAGCATACAAAATTATTATGAAGTTGCCCATGACTTAACTATGGTATTATTTGATCTGTTAACATTATATCAGACAGATGCAGCTGAAATAGCAATCCTGGGCTGGATCCAAACTTACAATCCTGCTGTGCCCAGAGCCCCAAATGCAGCAGAAGTGGGTATCAAACAATCACGGATCTTCACTGGATCCTGCCATCCATATGGGTAAGGGGATGCCATTCCCCTTGTTCATATGTACATACCTTCCAAAGACCCTACCTACGTCCATGCCATCTTCATTTAAATTGTGGGTGGCGCAGAAGTCTGAATAGTACAGATGGCGCTTAACATGCCCTCATTGTACATTCTACATATTTCCACTCCCGCATAGTGGAAGTACTTTCCACTTCCCGCTCTGTCCCACCATCAGAAATGATCCCTGGACAGGCAATCAGAGGATCCAGATCCGTCCTGGAAACGTGGCACGCACACGAGAGAAGCAGGCACCATTTTCATTTCTCTGGAGCCGCTCGCCTGTCTATGTCTACACTCACAGAAAACACAAGAGGAAACTGAAGAAGTTACCACAAAGTGTGCGCTGCCAAATTAAATGTGTTCTGTACAGAGCTTTGAAAGATATTTCTTGGTTTCCTTTTCACAAGGTTTTACAGAAGTAGGTCCAAGCATTCTTAACATTCTTTTATGTTGCTCTTTCAACTACAGTGAAACTGCAAACTTGTTCAATAAGTAAAGTGTTTATAAGTTTAAGATCAGAGCTTTGGTTTTCAGCAATAGATGTAAAACAAGTGTGTGGAGTGTGCTTAATGAGATTGAGGAGCTGTTAGTGCACATGCTTCTTTTTACCCAGAAGCCTTGGTTTGGCTCTTAAATCTTGTCTGTGGTAAGACACTATTACACATTCCTGTACTAGATGACAGCTGACAATGCACACTTTGCAATTACATATCTAAAATTTTAATCAGAATAAAATACCTTTGCTGTAGATTGCACTTCTAAGAACTGCTCAGACTAAGTCAAGCTGATAATAAATCTGCTTACACCTCACTAATCCCCGGGACTTCTGTTGTGGAACTTTATGCTAATAAGATTTATTCTGCCTTTATAGGCGTTACAGAAAGAATGTTCCTTTGATTTGATCTGAAATGTTTCTGCACAGCTTCCATTAAAGGCGCACTAAATTAGCTAACAAGCTAGCAATACTAATTGAGTTATATGAGGTCCGGCGTGTAGCAACAGCAACAGTGCCACCAGCTGGTTCACAGTGATGAACAAATATGACTACATGTGAATGCACTTTTTAACATTGGCATTACTTGTATTTCAGTATATTTTTAGAGAGGTGATGCGTGATGCTTGATTATAGAGTATGTTTTCTGTTACTAGAAAGCTAGATCCAGAACACTGCTGTCATGGCTGTAGGAGCTCCAGCCACTTACCTCGCGCACATGGGACTTCCGACAAAATGGGATCGCTGCATAAATGAGGATCGTACATAAAGGGCTTAAATGCAAGTTTCACATACCCTCTTACGTACACACTATGGGCCTGATCCAGACCTACGCCGATGCGTGCACTCCCCCCTGTCCGAGCGTATTTTCCCTCGCTTACGCTGGCTGAAGGCTACCCTAACTTCAGCTGGCCTAAGCAAGGGAAAATACGCCAGGACAGGAGCGTATTAACTCAAGCCCCTGTCTCCCTCCCTCATTAAACTACCTCCCCCTGCCCATCTACACTAACATTTGTGTAGTAACGCTGTTACTACGCTGATACTACGGACGCCCAATCCTAGATCAGGCGTTTCTGTAGTAACTCCGGCCAACATCTGGCCGGCGCATGCGCAGATCGACATTTCGGCAGCGTAGGTCTGGATCAGGCCCTATATGTATACCGCCTGCGCTCTGAAAGACTTACAGAATGGAGGACTGGATCTGAGGATCCAGATCCGCATGGAAGTCTCATGCTTGCATATGCGCACTCAAAATTGCGTTTGTTTTTCGCTTGCGATGAAGTAGATTCAGTCCATTGTTTCTTAAGAAGAGCATAGAACATGACAAGTAGGTACAAGAAAACAAGCAGAAATAGATTAAAATACATAGAAAAATTGGTTAGTTGCTTGCTTTGTTTATTTAAAAAAAAACAACAAAATGTTAATTGAAAAATCATTATTTACTGTATTTCCTGCTTCTTATTTTTATATGGCCATACTGATGATACTGATGGAATACTGCTGATACAGATGGAATACTGCTGATACAGATGGCAGTGGGTGGCAGTGGCCTGATTATAGCGATTGATTCTGCACCACAATTTAAGGTTGAATGAACACTGGAGAGTTATCTTCTGATTATCGTGTCAATTACTCAATAATCGTCAGATAGCTGCGATATCTTACCAGTGTGCACTGTCCCACAATGCTACAGAATTGTCTGAAAGTCCATCACATTTGTTATTTGACTTTTGGGAGCTCTTAATTTTACACAAACAACAATGTCCTTTTTAAAAACACTAGCTTTATTGAAATGATTCCCATTCCTATTTCTGCATAAGGCCACCTTGTGGGCAAGAATATAATTGCAGCAAAGATTTATTTGAACAGTTTGCAAAGCAATCCACAGTGTGTACAGAGGGCATTATTAAGAAGGTCGAAGCTAGAATCATTGTGCACTTCTAGCATACCAAAAAGTGTGTGTTTTCAGATACTACAGATACCCATACCTGTTTGCACCCTAATTTTGTGTGTCATATACTGAGCACAAACACAACCTGTGCAATAATATGTAAACTATATAACATTTTCCCCATAATTCACTGATAAAGGATGTTCCAATACATGCAGGGCTGCCATCAGCAATCGCAGGGCCCAGTACCGATGAAATAGACGGAGCCCACTCAAATCCCAAAATCAATTAAATCTTTCTTCCTCCATTCCACCCAAACTCCCTCAAAGTTCCACCATTATTTTTAAAGAAGAGTGTGGGGTGCATGTAGAAATAATACAAGATCTCACCATTCAGACCTCCCAAATATGAAACCTAATGTCAGAACCCACAATTTAACATCAAAGGACCAGGTTCAGAGCTCCATGCGACTTACGTATGCACGGAGATCTGTATGACATTCCCCTCTTTCTGAAGGAGTTCTGGACCCTTATGTGTCCAGAACTGTACCTCAACTTCTCTGCATGGATCTGCATGCATGGCGGGGTCTAGGCATGCAGTTCTTCAGTGCCGGCTCTGTCCGCAAAAACTTACGACACATAACCTCTGGTGCACATGCGCCAAGGTTACATGTCAGGGGAACTTGTGCAAGTCCCCTTTCGAGTCTGTTTGTGAATCAGGGCCAAAGCTCCCAAAATAATTATAAATGACACCACACAGTCAGGCCTAAAATCAGACACAGCCTCCTAACAAAAATTACATTCATACCTACAATCAAGTCCCCAAGAAATGATTCAGTTCCCCACAATCAGATACTTCCAAATAACTCACACCTCAAGATCAGATTCCAATAAATAGACAACAGATTTTAGATGAGGCCATACTCGCCTTCCCAAAATGAAATAACAGTTTTTAGTGACGATCCAACATATCTCTGTGTGTGAGCAGGA
>WWET01000523.1:201488-242809 GCA_011038615.1 Limnodynastes dumerilii
CTCCCATCTGAGGTGGTTGAGGCCAATACAGTAGAACAATTTAAACATGCTTGGGATAAATATAAGGGTATCCTAAATTGTAAACCAAATTGAGGGTAAATAGGGTGTAGGGTCAGTATAGGTTTAAATAAACAAATGGGCAGACTAGATGGGCCATGTGGCTCTTATCTGCCGTCACTTTCTATGTTCTATGTCTTCATGTTGGGACGGCATCTGCGTGCATCTCCCGGGGAGGTAAGCTTTAAACCCTTTTTGTTGTTTATTTTTAATCTGGTTTTTTTTTTATTGTATTTTCTTTGTAAATAGACCCCAATGTGTTAAACCAGATAAAGTACCAAGAGAGTTATCACCACTCTAATAGGCTAAAGACATGTGATGGCATCCAACCCAAAGGTAGATTGATGATCCTGCCTTGTAACTGTTGAATATTTTACATCCAGCAATCAGAGGAGAGTGGTTGGATCTCTTTTTATTTATCCAATAAAAGCGAGGAAAGGTTGCAATTCTATGGCAAATATTTAGGTCCACTCATTCCAAGTAGTATTTCTGCATTTCAGCTTTGAATGCACTGGTTTAACATAGAATCAGGTCAAGGTATAGGGTATTTCGGCAAACGAGTTAAAAAAAATAAATAACTATTTATATGTGTGGTTCGGTGCAGTCCCACAGCCTGAAAAATTTGTAAAATGGGACTGCGCTTCTATTATTGGTATAAAAGGTGCTGTTATGTGAATACTTAGCAATAACACAATATAAACATCTAAAAAATAAAAACATGTTGATAACATTATAAATTAGACAATGACATATTTAAAAAGAAAGCTAAACTTTTAATACCTTAATTGTGTACAGTAGGAAAAGCACTACAATACATATTTCAATGCTGCATTGTCTTTGTGGCAGATATGGGAATAACATTATAGCAAAATGCTGAGAAAGCCCAAATCAAACAAATGTAAACAAATAACAGAAAAGGAAGAGAATATGGTCTAATGGGAAATTATGTGTGGAGCCTGCATTCCCCTTAAAACAATTTACCTGTTTATTTGTGTGACTATTGATTCTTTAGACATAACTCTATTACTAGAAGTACTAATCAAAAGATAATGTAATGGTCATATTCTCCATTTAGATACTGACAAAGTATATCCAACCATAACATGAACACAAGCTATAGTTATTATTTATTTATTACAAAGCACTTCACAATGAATAATAAATTTATAATATACAATCCTATACAGCATCATATCTCTACCACTGAATGAGGAACTCTTATTACCCTTAACAGACACTTGCAGAAATGTTTAATTAATGGCATAGCATTTAATTAAAAAAATTAATAAATATTGCTGTTATAAACTTATACTTGAGGGGTTTATTTACCATTTGTTAACTAATTAAACCATTATATGTGAAAAATTAGAGCCACTAAAAAAGAAAAACATAGACAAATGAACAATATGTTTATAAACTTGATCAACGTAAAAGAAATATGTAAAAGATTACCTTATCGTTGTTATTAGACTGGTCCAACGTGTCGTACACAGGAACGCATTCCATTAATTTCCCATTAGGTTCACAATTCAGTTGCACCTGGCCTTGGCACTGAGCATGACAAGTGTATTTACAATCTGAAAGAAAATCAGTTTTCTCATATTAAATATCTACCTGTGTATAACATAGTAAAAACTGTGTGTCATAGAAACAATTACTACCTCATTTACAAGGCGCAAACTGTCAGAGAGAGGATCATCATAAAATGTTTTTGTTATTGCTATGCTCTTGAATTGATTCAATTTTATTTAGGTACTAGATTGTTTGAGGTGTCCATAAAAAACATATATAAAACACTATCTTAAGCAAGATACTAGGCAGCTGATTGAATATGGAAACATGTATAACTCATGAAATAATTGCCTTTGTGAAATATTCTGCTAAGTAATTTCCCCGCTGTAACTCTTCCATAGCACGGCTTATTCCATGCTTTCACTCGCTAGTGCCACTGCAATGAATCTGATGTCCCAAAATGTTTAAATGTAATGCTGCTAAATGGAATACTAAAAATGTTCCCTAACTTTCTAAGAACATAGCTGTGTGATGTTTATTAGGAAGCTGGCCAATAAGATGAGGTGAGAGAAGAGAAGCAATAACCCTGTAAGGTACCTTAATGGTAAAAGAAATGCTATGAGTCCTGAGAAGAACTATTCCTGCACATAATATCAGGGTTAGCACACCATGTAGAGGCTTATTTAAGAAGCTTTCCTAGAATAAAGAAATGTTTAGGATAACAAAAAAAGGTTGCAAGGTCTCTTTTGGTTCTTACTGGATGTTCCACACACCATTAAGAAACCTCTATCTCTAGTGTTACATGACCCCAATTAAGTATTCAGAATGGGGTTAAACGAAATAATATTAATGATTCATGTGCCACAATTGCCAGAGCTAGCAATATATAGTACAAATAAATAGATGTTTGTAGTAAATGGAATCTCTTCTGTGGATGGTAAGGTAACCAGTGGAGTACCCCAGGGTTCTGTACTTGGACCAGTGCTATTTAATATCTTTATAGGAGATATTGCCTGTGGTATTGAGGGGAAAATATGCCTTTTTGCAGATGACTCAAAGATATGTAACCGGGTAGACACAACAAGAGGGATACACAAATTGAATGGTGATCTAGGTAGACTGGAGCAATGGTCAAGAGTGTGGCAACTGCTGTTTAATGCCAAAAATGCAATATCATATACAAATAATATACAATCGTTTTGATCCTTCATACTTGTACAGGTCTTGGCTTGTTGGTTGTGGTTAAAATGAAAAAATAACTTAGATACTTAAAAGTTAAGTAAAGCTGGGTACACACTGGAGAGATACCTTTAAATCACAGGATAATTGTTAGATAGCAGGAAGGACTTCTGGGAACGATCCAGTGTGAAATCGTTCCAGTGTGTACAGCTGCAGGATCTTCAGATAAACGTGAGTTTATCTTTTTATTATTGAAACATTGTTTTTATTTTGCAGTGTGTACCCAGTTTAACAGTAGATTATCATCCCTGGGATGATAAAGAGCAATTGTTTTAGAATGCTCTGTGTAATGTTGATCATCTACCAATATGTCAAGTTCATTTTATAATCCAGATCTACAAGGATTGATCTAGGGGAGCGCTTCTCAACCTTTCTATGGTGGGCACCAGTTACCAACTAATGAATCATGTCAAGGATTGCAAATACAATCCCCATATTTATCACATACTTTGTAATAATTCTCAACTTCTCAACATTCTCAACATTGCCTCTGTACAGCGCTGCAGATACCATGTGAAGACTTATAAATAAACATTAATAATAATAATAATAACAACTTCAAATTCACAACATATTAAATATATCCTCTGCCTTCTGATTTTCTTTACTATTAAAATACAAATACACTGTAATTTCTTATTAGCTTGTCCAGTCACCCCATGTACCACAAGACAATGGATCACGTACCACTAGTGGTACATATAACACTGGTTGAGACACCCTGTTTTAGGGAATATAGCACTATTATATTAAAAACCTTTATAATCAAAACTATGTGTAAATGGCATTTGATTTCACACTGAGATAACATGTCACTGATATTTGTCCATTTCCTTCATTTAAAGTGTGAGTTGCTGTAATTGTACAGTCTTCCTAGTAGCAAATTATATTGTTAATTGCCTATTTTCTTTCAGCTCTGCTTAATATTGAAGGGTTTTTATTTTTGCTAAAGAAATAAATGTTTATTTTGAATTAAAAATGAACAAACAATATTATGCACCTATAGTAAATGCTGTGCAGTAAAACAAACATCATTTTAGGAAGAAACTGGGCCTTTATGAATAGGAAAGAGGAGTCTTGGGGACAGATTTACTAAGCTGCAGGAAAGGAAAAGTGGAGATGTTGCAACATTCTAGCTGCCATTTTCTATTATGTAATTGGAAGGTAGAGCTAGAATCTGATTGGTTGCTATGGGCATTATCTCCACATTTCCTTTCAAGCAGCTTAGTAAATCTAGCCCTTGGTATAAAGTGTTGTATACCAAAAATATTGGTCCAAATGTTTCAAAGTTGACTGCAATCAGAAATAATGGGGCTGATTCAGAGATGCGATTGCGAAAAGATCGCAAATATACGCATCTAATGTTAAGATCTTAGCAGGTTCCAGCCCACTGCATAAAGAGTCACTCCCCTTGCAAACAGCGGTGGATCTTAAACTTAGACCACCATTGACTTGCCCTAACTCTACGCTGTCATTTGGGATCTTAAGTGACGTGGTAGCGTTCATTTAAGATCCTAAGTTTCAGCCCGCACCCACTTTCCCTCATTTCCCTGCCTCCCCCGTCCATTTCCATGCAAATCCTTAAGATCTTAAGTGCTTGCGTGCGATTCAAACTTACGCTCTTAGCGAATTTACGCTCCTAACCGCTACGTAGACGGCGTTGCACTATTACTACGCATGCGCAGTTTTGCGAATTTTCTAGGATCTTAAATATACGCTCCTAAGTGCCGTGGAAATCGTATCTCTGAATCAGGCCCCATGTGACTTCAAACTGGAATTATGCTGACGGTGGGATGGGACCGTAGTGTTCTCTTCATCTCAGAGTATAAAGTAAAATGGGTTGGGTATAAAATATCGACAGTCTTATTGTAGACATGTCAACATGTCGACAGTTGAGTATTGCATTAGTGTTTGTAATATCTGTAAATGTAATGTAATGCAGACAGCTTGATTTGGATCCTTGATTTTGTTACTGTGGACTAGGCACAGACTCCCAATGGCGCATCTACACTGGATTTAGGTTCACATTTGTTTGGATTGTATGGAGGGTGCTTACCATGACCTCACTGTACTATATGCATACTCCCCCCCACTTCCTGCTATTGAAAATGCTCCCAGGATGCTTGTCCTGGGAATGCAGGGCTTGTGTATGTGCAAAAATCCAGGGTTTTCTTATGCTATCGATCAGACACTGTCCACCTTTGTGGAATCTTTTCCTGTGTACTTGGTTATATGGTTACTTTGTAATAATTCTCAACTTCTCAACATTCTCAACATTGCCTCTGTACAGCGCTGCAGATACCATGTGAAGACTTATAAATAAACATTAATAATAATAATAATAACAACTTCAAATTCACAACATATTAAATATATCCTCTGCCTTCTGATTTTCTTTACTATTAAAATACAAATACACTGTAATTTCTTATTAGCTTGTCCCGTCACCCCATGTACCACAAGACAATGGATCACGTACCACTAGTAGTACATATAACACTGGTTGAGACCCCCTGTTTTAGGGGATATAGCACTATTATATTAAAAACCTTTATAATCAAAACTATGTGTAAATGGCATTTGATTTCACACTGAGATAACATGTCACTGATAATGTTAAAAAGGAAAATGGAGAAAATTCGCACAAAAAGAATCCTGCTGCTAATAGGGATACACCAAGGGGGTCCCAACCCCTAAAAACAATTAAAAGACAAGAAAGTATAGACTATTATATATATATATATAATCAAGGTATACTGCTGAACAGTATAAGCCCCATATCAATCGTATTATTCACTTACACTTATAAACAATCCTACTTATGTAATAAAACATATTCATATTATTACTGCAAGAAACAAAAGAGAGGTATGGCGCTCCAAACAAGCATTATATAACACTATGTGTCAGCACATACATAAAAAGGAGGTTTAGTTTACAATATAGCTATATTGGGTTAAGCTCACCTGCTCAGCGTCAAGGCACCTCCTGTAGGTGAGTCCCTATCTATCTGCTATATGTGTACTCAGGAGGTCCATATTAAGACACCCTTGCTATTTGAACAGTGTGCAGTGGCCATTTTGTGGGAGGAGTCAGCTCCCAAAGTAAAACTAGTAACAGTAACAAAATTCCAATTCAATATATGAAATGTGTGCAAGTGTATATATAAATGTAGAGGTGCAGCCAAGGACCGAAATGACCACTGTGCAAGTACAAGGAACAAAAGAGAGGTCCTACCATATTATTACTGGCAGGATACTGCTTTTCCTAGTGTCCAACGGAAGAGATGCATTTTAATTACAATACAGCTTATTATGAAAATGTGCCCCTGGAAGTACTATGCAAACACTGACAAGTGTAATTTATGTAGTCGCAATATGCAATACTTTTGTTTGTATTGCAAATAAAGTCTTCTTGATCTCAGACACGCAAGGCAAGTTCAGACAGTGTCAGTTGTATGCCTTCCATCTGCAATTTCTCCATGCCACAGTCTAAGCTTTCTTTGAGTTAGTTCAGTAAGCCAAAAAAACAGTCAAAATGTTTGTATATATTCAGTCAAGGGGTAGCTGAAAAAGCAGCTCTAATCAGTTGGTTGTGAAGGCAACTACCATAGTGCTGAAACAGACGACAATTGCACAGCTGTTTCCTGGATTTGGAAGGTCTCTGTTTAATTTTTGCAAATGAAGTTCATGCAAATGTTTCAGCCCTTACACAAATATCAGACGTTGCAATAGAAGTTCACTGAAAGTACTTATCTTAGCCATTATAAAGAAAATTACACTTGTAGACCAGAGGGTAGAATATGGTTGATTCACAAGTGACCTGGTCAGGCACACTTTCCAAAAATGTCAGTGAACTGAAGTGAACTAGTTAAAATTGATTGAACATGAATGCTGAAATATAGACATTACTACAGGTACAGGTATTATGTGTATGCATGGAAGGTATGACAATAAATACAGTAATAACAGGAACAAAAGCAGCTAGTATATGTGCTTGTTTACAATTAGTCATTTCACATTTGTTCACTGTAGGAAAAAAAATGTTCTGATGCAAATTTATAAATTGACAATGTCAGGATATAAGTCAAATATCTGGTGTATAAATTAATATCAGGATATAGAGTGACCTTTATTTGGTCAGGATCTGTTTTTGTTTTATGGCACTAGCTTGAAGGTAGTGGGGCAGAATGGGTTATGGCTCCCTTCAGGGTATGGCGGCTCCTGTCGTAAATGGATCATGATATTGGGGGGAGCTTGTAAAAGCCAGATCTCTGAGGAACTTTGTCCAGAAACAGACCTTTCACTTTTCACAAAGGTGGGGGCTGTTGGAGAGGAGCAGTCCTGCCTCTAAAAAGTGGAACCCAGATACATAACTTGGTACACTTCATGGGACTTTCTAGTCTGTCCCGACCTGGAAGGTTCTTGGAGTAAGTGTTTTCTGTATTTTCACCTTTTTATTGTATAAGAAAACATTTTGCATGTTGTTTGTCCATTTTGTTATTCTTTTGTAAATAAGCATTGTCATTCTTATCATATTAAATTTCCATTACTAAGTTCATGTCTGTATCTTACAGATTCACATGTCAGACCAGCTTGGTTAATAAACACTACTTAATGGTAACAGAAGGGATTCTGAGTTTATAAAAATTCTGAGAAAGCATAATTGTGTCAAGGAGAATATAAGACATCCTGTGAATAGTCTTGGTGGTTGCAGCTCATTAGTTATGTCATATTTGGGGTGCATTAGACATTGTAGAACAGACTAGGTGGCTGTTGTGATTAATCCCTTGTGTCCCAGATAAGTCATGAAAGCCTCAGGTGAGGTCAGGATGGTGACAGACAATATAGGATTTAGTGAGCAGAGTGCTTTCAGTATACTGTCTGAGCTCTATGTGATGAAACATGGGACTTGCCATGTGGGAAGCAGCCTACGGTCCCCTGGCGATGTGGTCCTGGCACCAAGCTGCAGCATCCTCCAGTGCATGAGCACCGTAATATTGAATGAAGTCACCTGATGTGCCCAGCCAACCAGATTCTTGCTTCAAGAACCACATGACACGATCATCCAATCCTGGCCAAGGGTGCTCTATTTAAACCTGCAGCACTGTCTAACCTTTGCCAGAACAACTTGGTCCCTCAAGGTGCCTGGTTCTATGCTGTGTAGCGCTTCAGCTATTCTGAGTCCAAGTCCAAGTCTTGGTCCGGTCTAGTTCAAGTCAAGTCTGTGCCTGTTCAGCATGTTCCAGTCCAGTTCAAGTCAAGTCTGTACTAGTCCAGTTCAAGTCAAGTCAAGTCTGTTCCAGTCAAGTCTAGTCCTGTTCAAGTTACGTCTGTACCAGTCTAGTCTGGGATTTGAGAAAATGTCTGTGTAAAATTAATTTTCTATGAAGGATTGTTGTTCTTTAAAAAACAAACAAACAAAATAAATACTCCAAATAAATAAATCTTGACCTTTCTGTTGTGTGGAGAACTTTGACCAATCCTAACCATACTGCATGAGTGGTATCACTACCTCCTGCAAGGTAAAAACTTAAATATTACCAGCTATAGAAAGATTTAGCATTTATATCAGAGAAGCGGAGTAAAGTTCGTCAGTATGGTGTTAATCAAAAATAATACAAAAGAGCTAGCAGAAAAAAAAGAATTTTCTATAACCTTAGGACGTGCGCTCAGCAATGACTGGGAGCTTTAATGAATGTGGTGGTGAGTAGCTTAGCACATGGGAATGTTTTTAGTAATTATAGAGTTACTCTTCTCCATATATTCATATTCATTCATGATTTTATATCCAAGTGGACTAATGGACCTGCTTCTAGTCTATTCCTATAGTTATGGTCAGCTGAGGCCTTTTAGACCCCTTGGATTGAACCCTCCTTTCCATTGCTGAACAATGAAGGGAACATTCATAATGCTTCTGGGAGAAATCTCCAGAAGAGATTGGCACATATTAAAGGCATTAAAATGTGATATAGTGTAGTAATGTGAGGGTTACCTATTTAGCACATAAACATGCTTACAGAAGGAGAAAAATATTTTTTTTTGCTTTGCATTTTAAAATTCTAATGTGGCTTAATCACACAAACACATATTTTGCAGCTAACTATAAAAATGATTTTCAAACCATAAAAAAAGAAGCTTTCAGGAAAATCAGTCATCATATAAACATAAACATATTATATCCAGGCTGCCTGCATCCAGTATCAGTAGGCCTGGAACTTAATAAACCTACTTGAATCATTGCTGTAGCAGTTTGTGGATGGTAAAATACAGCCAGGACCCTTAATAAAATTATTAAGTGAATTTATGAGACAGCACATTTATGTTTCTAATACATAATTCATTTTATTCTGTGCGTCATAGTTTAAATACAAGAAGAGGAAAAAATCACGAGGTATAGAAATATGGCAGAGATGACTGTGCATAATCATTATAAATTTAATGATAAATAACTTTTATGAAAGGTTATAACAGCCTTTTCTGTGGTCAATATATAATTGGTCATTTTTAAAAGTTTACCAACAATACAATCAAATAATATCTTTAAATATCATTCAAGTGTTAGCAACATATTCATTTGTTGGTATACTAAAAGTAAACATGCCATATAACTAAATACGGTAATGTTCTCTAGAGACCATAAGACCTCCCTGTAAATTACATAACCAGCACATCAACAGCTAATTAAATACATCAGAACAGAGAAAGAGATTTATTAATAAGGGTAAATAAAGCAGGTAACAAGCTATCTTTAGGATGTGGAGCTCGTTAGAAGAGACTTCGTCCAGTAGTAGCCTCAAGTCTTACGATTGCATTAATTACACCAGACTTACATTATATTTTATCAGAACACCAACCTGGATTTTTGGTCTTCTTAACCTGGACTTTGATTTTACTGGAAAGCTTGTATATTGCTGTTCCCATCCCAGACTGTTTGTGTGTGACAGAGGAGCCAGGAAGCTGTGCTGCTCATCTAACAAGCATGCCTTGGTAATTGCACTGCACTGACTCAGGGAGATCAGGCACAGCACTGCTGTTGCTGAAGAGAAACCGTCTTCTCCACCATTGTGTCTGACATCCAGCAGCCTGAACAATTATGTCTCTGCCTCTGCTAAGCCACAGAGCATTTGCCTTTCAAATAAATTTGCGTTGAGTAGACAAAGTAAAAAGTATTGATATATAAAAGTAATACTTTCACATATGCAGGGTGTACTTTATACATGAAACTCTGCTGTAATACAACACCGCTTGCCACGCTTCCCAGAAATAAGATAGCAGTACCTGTACTTGCTAGAATGAACAATTAGATGTCATTTTAATAAAATAAGAGTTCTTGACTCCATGTTCTCTATGTGCAATTTGATACAGGTGTAGCGACAAAGCAGACTGTGATGTATTGTCTATTTCATATATAGAACTGTATGAAACTCAACAGTGTTACATGAGGTCATTTAAGCTACAATTTATCAGGTTTTTTTTTTTTTAATAGGACCAGGTAGATTCACTACATTTTAATAGAGGTGCTGATGTATCATTTATGAAAATGCATTACTTAAAGTCATGTATATAAATTCCTACTCTTTGGGGACTTTATCCTCTAACAAAATATTTACGCATTAAAATATATTCCAACACCTCTAAAATATTGTTTGGTTTAGATTAATGTTTGTCTGAACTTTAGATTTCTTTTTGACTGTTTCCTAAAATATTAAAACATTCACATACCCCAAAGGTGGAGGGACTGAATAAAGTCCCATTAAAACTACAGGATCACAATTACTGCAAAAACAACTTCTGAGACCCTTAAAGTAAAGAAATGTCATAAGTCCTGAAAATATACTTTTTACATGTTTTAAAATGAATTCTGTAAAAAGTAGTATCATTTATACATTTAGGTACAATATGATCCATAAAATTGTATTTGGCCATAACATTTATACATTTAGGTACAATATGATCCATAAAATTGTATTTGGCCATAATCTTGGTGTGCAAGCCCCAGTCTTGTATCAGAAAAGTTTAGATTTTGCACGTTCCTTAAATAACACTTTTAAAGCGTACATTAAATGCCAACGTTATTAAATATATTATAAATATAAATATATGCTGTATATCTAAATATTAATACAACTTTTTCTTTATTAAAAAAAATAAACTAATTCTATGCTAAAAACTGTGTTAAAATAGAGCATATCAACAAGAAGTGTACTAACCATTGTGTTTCTAAGACTGATTAGTCTTAATTACTTGAAAAAGATCTCTAATAATATTTCAAAATAATGTGGAAGAGTTGCTGGAATTTAAATATATTATAAATATAAATATATACTGTATATCTATATATTAATACAACTTTTACTTTATTGAAAAAAATAAACTAATTCTATGCTAAAAACGGTGTTAAAACAAGAAGTGTACTAACCATTGTGTTTCTAAGACTGATTAGTCTTAATTACTTGAAAAAGATCTCTAATATTTCAAAATAATGTGGAAGAGTTGCTGGAATGTAATAGAATGTACAATGTGTCAATAGCCAAGTTCTGCTCCCAGTATCTTAAAAGAAGGCAGCCTGGATTAGCTGACTTGGCTGTCAACATCTTTTATTTCAGGTCACTGAATAAAAGCACGGCAACATGAATAGAAGCCTAATGAAGGTCATATGTGAACATTTGATTCTTCTGAAGTGCTGTCATAGTGAATAGATATCTTCAGGGTTCTGTCTGGACAAAATCAGTGAACGCCTTAACCTAAGTTATTCTCTGTCTGCTGTACCCAAAAGAAATAAGGCACAAATTCATAACAAGACAAAGGTGTGCATTTCAATGGGAAAACATGACTTAAAGACATCACTTCAAAAGGTGAACCAGTTTTTGGCCATTTCTTCTTATTAGTAAAACTAATATATTGTAATACTGTCATAAAAACATAATACTTCTTCCGTGTTCATAACTTTAACCTTAAGTTTACCACATGGATCTGTGGCCTTATGATCGCATGATCCATGCAAATATATTTTATGAGCCCGGTTTCCCATATTAGCATGGTAAACTTCACCTCTGGTGTGGGTTTTGCCATTCGTAAGGCAAAATACATCCCGCTGAACAGATCTCCATGAGAACGGAACTGAGTTACAAGCAAAGGGACTAACGGAAGCGACTTGCAGTTACATGCCACAGTCCGGCATGTAACGCAGTCACCTGGTCCCCGCTCAAGCCAGCGCCATCTTCCCTGGGCTCCAGCACGTCTCTCACTACATGCCGTCAAGTGGGCGTGATGGCATGCAAATTAGCCATGTGCTGCCCACCTCTCTCTCGGTTTCGGTGCCAATCAGTGGGGATGATTTCGGCGGCTGCCCAATCAATGGCCAGCAGCCTCTTTTAAAGGGCACACAGCGCTCACTGCCATGCCAGTTATAACGTCTGCTGCCCTGTGCTACTGTTTCTTTCTTGCCTACTTACCTCTTCTCCTTGCTTTGCTTCTTCTGATTGTAGAGTGCCCATTCCTGATTTTGCCCTGTGTGTCATCTGTGTTCCTCTCCTTGCCCTGTTCCTTGCTTCTGTGTGCTTGTTTTTGGTTAGTCTGTGTGAGTGTCAGCCATGGCAGTATCACTGTCTGTCTGTCATTGTGGTGACTTGTTGCTCTGGGATTTTCTCTCTGTGTGTCTCTGTGTCATACCCGCACTCATAGGAGGTGTTCGTTGGAGACCGCGACCTGCCAGGTACCTGCGGCCCAGCCTTTCCCCACCATCAGGGGCTCCAGTGAACACCAGGCCCTGGTTAGATTCTGCACCCTGGTGAGCATTCTCCTAACACTTGAATAAGTCCCCTTGTATTACTATCAGTAGAAAATGTTTGATCCCACATTGTATCACAGATTGTAGGTGCTATGTTAGCATGTTTCAAGATAACTTATCAGTTGAATTAAGCTGTCATCAGAACAATATTGGGTTGTTAAAATATAAAAACAAAAATACTAAGCAATCAGATTAACTATACATCCCACAAAGAAGTAGTACAGTTAGCTGTTCATACAATATTTGCATACATAGTTAAAAGACCATTTGAATTAATTAGTGTTATACACCGTCACAGGTAGTGTTTACCTTTGCTATCTGCCTTCCCCTCTGCCTGCGCCTCTCCTGAAATTGCAGTTTGCCTGTTTCCTAGCATCTAGGACAGTGCTCCTCTACGAGTGTGCAGTGGCTAAGTTTGTTGCAGCTCAATGACTCCAACAGGAGAAAAAGAACTGGAAGACCTTGCCTTAAAGAAATCACCATTTGTTCCACACTCCACCCACAACCTGCAAGGACTCCTTGCTTGCATGTGATTGGTCAAAAGGATTTTTAAATAACTGGCAGCTTTAGATCTCACTGCCATTTATAGTGTCCGTGTGCATTTCTTTTCTTGACTGTTCCCTGTGTACTCTCCTACCCGCTTCCTGTACCCCAGGTTCCTTTTGCTGTTCCCTGACTTAATTAAGTGAGTGTGTAAGTGAAATTGCCCATTTTGTCTGACACTCCTGCTGGTGTGTGTTTTCCATTTAGCTATTTTATGCCATCTTGCACTCTCTACCTGAGGTCACTCCCGTAATTCTTGTCACCAGAAGCAGCAACTTGGTAGGAGATTACCTGTCCCCACCATTAGAGGATAAAGTGAAAACTAGACTGATATAGTGTTTGTGCCCTGGTAGATAGCCTTAAAATTGGGGGACGTTTCCCATGAAGTATGCTAGACATGATAAATAAGAAATAATTACCTTCGGGAGCAGAATGAGAACTTCAGGGCCTGGAAACAAATGCAGGTGTGGCTGATACAAATTAGCAAAGAAAAATGCACAATTCACCCTAACCAGAGCATTACCATTGAAGCTAGCTTGAGAGAGGCATGTGCATATAGAGACAGAGACCTGGAGACTTTCACATAAATTCATTTTGGACACACTATAACATTTACAAGTAAATTATTGTAGCAAAAACTAGAGTATGAAACAAATGTTATTGATGCTGTATTTCTTCACTCCGTTGCCAGGTTTTAGTGACGTAAGATATTGACTGTAACTAGATTTGCCAGTTTCTTTATTGACATATTTAACTTAAGGAAGACCACAGCACAGCATCACATAAATTAATAATTAGCTTATACCACTATATTTCTAGATGTTATGTCTGCAGAGGAAGCCAGAAGATCATTAGAAGTATTTTCTTTACTGCATTTATGTCTCATGCCATTTTACCGTATATTACTTAGATGGATCTAAAAAAAAAGTTAATCTAATGTTAAACCCTCAGAAAGAGATTTTCCTAGCTTTGTGAATTATTGTCTGCTTGACAAACCATATAGGTCTATATTATTATATTATAATAATAATTATTATTATAACCATACAAATTGTCTATCAATAACATTTTGGTTACTTGCTTCTGTAAAGGACTTCCTAGTTAATAATGCTATTTGGTTGCTGCTATGGGTCACAGTCAATATATCTTGTGGTAATCAATCAATTTTATTCTTCTCAGGTAAGTCCTCCTTTAAGTAATGAGTTGTGATGTTTCCACTGTGCATGCGCAGAGACTCCATTGTGGGACCTCGCAGGGCAGGTAAGATTTAGTAAATTTAATGATGGAAGCTGCCAGGCTCCCTGCAAACCTGGAATAGCTTCGTTCATTAAAAAAATGAAAGTCTAGGTAAACAGAGCCCCATGTGCTGTAGTCAGCAGTGAACTCCTATGATCTTACTTCCTAAGTGGAAACATCACAACTCATTGCTTAAAAGAGGACTTACCCAAGACCCAGTATGAAAAACACACTGCACATGCACCATGTCTTCATATCGGGACTCTGAAATCTTCAGAGTCAGACATGTCCCCCGGACAGGTAAGTCTTGCTTTTTTCAGAATTTTTTTTTTTTTTTTTTAACAATTACTAATATTTAAAAAATTTTAGTTTTATTTTTTAGGTTAAAATATAAGTGGAAAAAAAACACACTTTTTAATTTATTTTTCTACATTAGCACACACTTAGGTTTATCCCAAGAGTCTCCCCATACATGCCGCCCTTTTCCTCCCCCTAATAGCTATTAAGGGGAGGAAAAGGGGGGGAATATGGGGAGATCGCTGGGATAACTGCACTAACGTCATCCTAAATGGTGTTAGTGTTACACCAGGAGCGGTGTGTAAAACTCTGTTGCAGCATTTAATAAATATTATGAACTACAAGCCTACCCTGAAAAGAACGGGCTGGCGGAGACCCCCAATAGTTACATGGATCGCTATGGAAACTGCTATTTTCCATGGCAAATCCATTGTCCGTAAAAATGAAAAACTTTTACATGACCATTTTTACATGAAAATGGACAATATTTCATGAAAATTAAGTTTACAAATAGACCCCTATGGTTATACCCCTATAGTATTGGCAAACCCTCTAGATGTTGTAGGCCCACACACAGTTATTATTTTCTTAAAATACACACACTGTCCTCTAAGGAGGACACCAGTTACCACTGACAACAATGAGGAAAGAACACTGATACCAATGATCTGTGTGAGCTGAAAATGGGACGCCAGGACGCTCCTAAAAGGAGACTAATTAGTGATGCTTGCTGTTTAGACTCAATGGGCCTGATCCAGACCTACGCCCGGAACCGAGCGTACGCCGGTCGGGAGCGTAAAAACGGGCGAAAAAACGCACTGCGCATGTGCAGTATGACAACTTCCGGTCGTCCGAAGGACATGAGCGTACAGCGAGCGTATTTTCAGCTTATTTTTCGCACAAGGGGCGTGCGTTTAGTACGACGATAGTCGGGACGCTCGAGTTATTACACAGAGACGGGGATAAGCCATTTAAATTGTACAGTATGGGCGTGCTAAGCCCCGTACGACCAGCGTATCGTTACGAAAATTCGCACGGACGCTGGAAAAAGTTATGGTAGGGTTCAGCCGCCTTAAGTAGGTACAATCAATGGAAAAAGTTAGGGTTCAGCCGCCTTAAGTAGGTACAATCAATGGGAGTGTCATGAGCGTGAAAGTTTATACGCCCGGGCGATCATACGCTACGCTCGCGGGCGTAGGTCTGGATCAGGCCCAATGTGTTTCTGTCACTGACAACTTTATACCTCCAGTACTAATGTTTTTATGAATGAGATTTTACTCTTTATTAAATGGTTGATGCACTATGAGGCGCTCCCTGTTTTGTATATTTTTCCTGTTTAGATTTGTTGGGATGTGTTAAGAAGCCCGTTTATAGGGAGCAAGCTGTGGTCTCTAACCTAAACCAAGAGCAATAAAGGCTGTTCACTGAACTTTAATTATAAGAATCCCTTACTTTGCATGAAAGAACTGCTTTAAAGTGTTCCCTATGGACTTGGTGTCTGCAGAATAATAATGAGTGTGGTACATGCATATTCTTATTTATACAACTGTGGATCACTAGCACCTCCTATTACTGTATATAGCATACAACTTATAAAAAAAAACATACATTTGATATAATAACATACATCTTGGAGACAGTGTAGCAAAACAAGAAACAAAAACATTGCATCCACAGCTGAACCACAAAGAGACTAGGACATTTAAAAAACAATTCAATAACCTACTAGAACAGTATGAAAACCACTATTAGTTCCAAGTAATTGCGGTGAAACATAACCTTATCTATACAAGGAGTACTGAAGTCAGTTAGTTATAGAGAGTTTCATGTTATTTAGATGAACCAAGTAAAGTTTAAGTCCAGAATGTTGGTAATACCCATGATTCAAATAAGAAACATCACAAGATTGCTATAGGTGAAGCAGAGGTAATGCATCGGAAAAAGAGGCATAGCAAAGCTTATCCGGTCTCCTTGTGGATTATTTGTGGACACATTGTTATTGTTTCTTTGTTTTGTTACAATGTCTCTTTCTAAGATGTTGCATGCTTTTTCTGAATGGAATTCTTGTACAATAAAACTTTTCCATTTTTGTAATATACGAATGGTTGGAGTGCTGGCTTTAGTGATTGACCATATTACTGCTATTTTATTCATTAGCTTGGCACCCTGTCTATATAATGACTATTTGTGAAGCTCTCTCTCTCTCGTTAGACTGCACAGATATGAACTCTTTTTATAAATTGTCTTTATATTTGTAATTATAAATTTAAATGTAACACAACTAAACAGCAGCATATAGTTGTACACAGGGATCTTGGCAATGTTAAACTGCAGGGGGGAAGCAAACTAAAAATATTCAAACAGAACAAGTTGAGTGATGTTTTGAAGCTCAACTTTAAAATGAAAGGTTTAAAATAAAGCTGTTCAGTATTTATGTGCGTTTAACAAAACAGGTTAGTAATTTCCCTGAATGCAAAAGAATAGTAATTAATTTGCAACATGGTCCAGGAACAGATTTGCACCTTTTTGTACAATTACGCTTTACATTAGATCAGGCCCTTTATGTTGGCTGTTTACACCCTCTGCTGGTAACATTTATAAGCACATATTTATAGTATATTAAATAATGATTTACAAGTGTGCTGGCTTGTAATTGTATACAGCCTACAGATACCAGAACACAGAAAGAAACATCCCCTAATAAACAAGAGGAGAATGATAACCTACGTAATAGTAACTGGACTTCAGGACATTTATAACTGTTTAGAGAAATTTCTAGGTATATATTTCTAGGTATAATGAATTCTGCATGACAAGCTCATTACTTTGTCTTGACATATATTACACTGTAAAAGTCGACATAAAACTTACTAATGCCTAATTAAATAAGACCATTTAATCAACTATAAATTTATAGAATGTTGTAAAATAAACAAGATATGTAAAATAACCATAATATAGGTTTTCTTTACTATAGCTTTAAAATTGCTTAGATTTAATTTTGTAACTTTTAATATATGTTTAATATGTTAAAGGGAAAAGATAAACATCTGATGATTCAGCTTCTTCGAGTAGCAATTTTAATTCCAGCTATACATTCACAATATACCAAATCCACAAACACCGTAAATCCATTTTTTTTAAAAAATTCTTTATTTTGTGGTTACATTCACAAGGCAACATGGTATAGTTAACATACAAATCAAACAAAGGAAGGGCATATGCAGTTAAAACAGCAAAGGTTAAAGTAGAAAGTAGCAGTTTTGCATTGGCTAGGTTGTGTTTTGGAAGCAATAGGGTCATCCCCAAAAGGGGCAGGAACATAGTCCATAGCTCAAATACTATTTGTGAATACAACAGTTATCTAGAGTTAAAGGCGAAGTACAAGAGAGAGATTAGGAAAGACAAAGAGAAAGGAGAGGGTAAGAGGGGTGGGTGGGAGTGAGACAATCAAGTCATCAAGTGATTATCTGTAGTGTAAGGGGGGTGAATTAGTTTAAAATCAAATAGGGACGAATAGTCAAAGGGGTCCCTATACATAGCACATAACGCTTGGAATTCAGGAGATTCCTTAAATTCTAGCCAATCAAACCACATAACTGAAGAATCGAAAGGTGTCATGGGCAGAGGTTAGGTCGTCCATCGAGAGGTAATATTCAACCCTGTCTATCCACTCTTTGATGGACTGGGGAAAGGTGGACTTCCAATGGACTGGAATGACAGCAATCACAAGTGTCTGAGGAGAGATTTCTTATAGACGGATATAGGAAGGGACGTAGAAATGAGCAGCCAGAATTCTGGGGAGTCAGGGGTCTCATTGCCAACCAAACATTTAGTTACTACAATGACCCAGTTCAAGAAAGGGGCAAGACCACCATATGTGAATGAAAGTGCCCTCCAGGTTTCCACATCGCCAACATACATCTGGGGAGGAGGGATATATAGTGTGGAGTCGGCTAGGGACAAGGTAACAACATGAGAGGAGTATATAACGCTCCTCAACTACATAGATACTGCAGAAAGATGAGTGAATTGTCAGGAATACTTTGTCCCAATCAGATTCAGAGAGAGGAGCAGGGAGTTCCCTATTCCATGCTAAAACGAACAAAGGATCATTGTGAATGGTACACTCTATGAGTAGTTTATATAAGGAAGAGATAATGTGAGAAGGGGCAGAGTCACTTAAGCATAAAACTTCAAATCTTGTTAAAGGACCCTTGCAGCAAGTGTGGTTCGGTAAAGAATGAAGGAAGTGCCGTAGTTGGAGTAGACCCAATGGTCCCTCTGTAGGGATATTGGAATTCTCCTGGAGAGTTCAAAAGGGGAGAGCCCCTCCTGCATCCACCAGCTTACCCAGTCTGCAAATACCTGCTTCTTTCCATAGCCGCAGACCCAGTGGCGTATTTCCTGGGGGAAATTGTGGGATATGTATTAATGGGGTGAGTGGGGATGAGAATAAGAAGACATCTGGTGTTTATCGCAGCAGGACAATGTAGGCCCTGTAGTAGGGTGTGTGGAATTAGGTGTCTTGGGTAACCAGGGAGCAATAATGAAGGGGAATGTAGAAGTGGAAGTTATTATTATTATTAATAACGTTTATTTATAAGGTGCCACACAGTATCCGCAGTGCTGTACAGAAGCAATAGCAAAGACAATAGGTGCATATACAATAATAAAAAAAATATGAAGGAATACAATACATGTATAAAGCAAAAATTAAATACAATACAAAAATATCAAAACAATATGTGAGGAAAATAAAGATCCTGGGGAAGTGTGTAGGAGCAGATGAATAAGGAGAGAAATAATGTATGGGAGCTAGAGATGCTGGGTAAGTGTGTAGGAGCATATGAATAACGAGAGATATAGACAGTAGACAGCAAAAGGTGGGAAGAGATGATGACAGGGTAGATGATAGGAGGAAGGAGGACCCTGCTCATAAAAGCTAACATGCTAAGTGAGAGAGGGTGAACAAATAAGAGACAGTGGTGAAGATGGGAAGGACAAGTAAGCTGAGGTGGAGGAAGGGTAGGTTAACCTGAAGAAGTGGGTTTTAAGGGAGCGTTTGAAGGATTGGAGTGTGCTGGATTGCCTGATAGGATGTGGTAGGTTGTTCCAATGGAGAGGGGTGGCCTGAGAGAAGTCTTGGATGTGGGAGTGAGAAGTAGTTATCAGGTTGGAGTTGAGGCAGCGGTCACCAGTGGAGCGGAGTGGACTGGAGAGTGTGTGGATGGAGATAAGGGAGGAGAGGCAGGGAGCGGTGGAGGAGGAGAGACTTGTAAGTTGTGGTAAGGAGCTTAAAGAGAATTCTGAAAGAGGCAGGAAGCCAGTGTAGAGATTGACAGAGAGAGGAGGTGGAGGCAGTACGTTGGGAGAGGAAGAGGAGTCTGGCTGCCACATTTAGTATAGGGGTGTGAAATGGACCAGAGGGAGGCCAGAGAGGAGAATGTTGCAGTAGTCCAGACGGGAGATAACAAGAGAGTGAATGAGTGTTTTAGTGGCGTCAGTTATCAAGAAGGGTCTGATGCGAGCAATGTTGCGGAGATGAAAGCGGCAGGACAGTGAGAGGGTGCGGATGTGGGTTGTGAAGGAAAGAGAGGAGTCCAGGATGACGCCCAGGCAGCGGGCTTGGGTGGTGGAGGAGATGGTTGAGTCGCCAATAGTAATAGAGATAGTAGGGGTAGAGGGGATATGTGAAGGAGGGAAGACTACAATTGACTCCGTATTGTCCATGTTAGTATTCAGAAAACGCTCAGACATCCATCAGGAGATGGCTGAGAGGCAATCTGACACTTTTGACAGAAGTTCGGGGAAGAGGTCAGGGGAGGAGAGATAGATCTCCACCTCAACCCACTGCCTGCCACGGCTCTGCCTTGTCCAGTCAATGACCCTGCCCAGGTGTATTGCCTCGTGGTAAGTGTGAAGACAAGGGAGCTGGAGACCACCCCTAGACTTGAGCATACACATTGTGTCTTGTTAACAATGGGGTCTCTTGTGCCTCCATATGAAGTCCCATAGGGAACCATTTATCCATATCTTTGCAGTGGGGCAGGAATATAGAGCCAGTATACGGTGTGCAAGCTGGTCCCTGGCCAATGTGGGTGAAAATACCCTCAAGGAAAAGCCAGTCAACTCTGTCGAATGCCTTCTCCGCGTCAGTAGAGAGGAGGATTCTGCTTCCCTTTTCTGCATAAGGTGATAAATAAGGTTTATAGACTTGGTTGTGTGTCCCTAGAGACTCCACCGCTACACGCATGTAAAAGGGAAAGCCTTTAAGGAATCAGCTGTCCGTCACATTCACCCACAATGGAATAGGCGGGACGCCGCCAGTCCAAGAGACTATTGACACACTGCCTGACCAAGCTACAAGCCAGTCTGTATGGTATTTCTCACACTTGCACTGGACATTTTATTGACCAGTTTATATCTCTACATCTATAAAATTGGAGCTGTTATATCAATTCATCGTTCACCTCTATTACACCGTTTATGTACAGGAGAATTGCTACTCTGTTTGAATTTGTTTGCAACATAGTTGCTACACGCGTTAGAGGCAGGAATATTTTCTGTACGCTTATACATCTATATTTACATGATATTGGCTATTGACAATTTTTTGTTGCTAGTGGTTAATAGGAGGCTATGTTTTAATATTGTTTTATAATTTGAATTGGTGATAGAAAATACCATTTACCCCGTTTTCAGCTATATTGGCTAATATTAACTATATTATATTGTTATTCAATAAAAATTGATAGATTTTCGTCTCAGTCACAACGCTTGCTGTTTGTTCTTTTCAGGAGTGTTTAGGCCCTTCACGTTAAGGGAGAGAATACGTAGATATTTTTTGGTGTTAGCCATGTTGTAGGTATACTGAGAAGCGCGTGTTAGAGGGCCAGTGGGCTAGGTTAATATTGGTAATGTCAGATGTAGGTGGGCCTCTGTAGATATGATTGACCTGAATAAGGGGGGGGAGTAAGAGATAAAGAGAAGAGAAGCAAAGAGCTATATAGGCAAAAAAAAATCATCTGAAAAAAAATTCGATGAACAATGCGATACAGCTCTTGAGCGAGGAAAGTTTATGGTGAGGATTAACTGGTTAAACCATGACTGTTACTCCGTTAGCCTGGTGCAAATACAAATCCAGTAAAGAACAGAACAGGGGTAAAGGCGATCCAGAATTATTGTTATGTTTGAATGTGGGAAATGCAAGAACAGAACAGCAAAAAGGTGAAAGCAATACTCCATGGTCTGTCAACAGCTAGAAGGTCCCCTCTCTATTAGTAATTGGAGTAATGTCTCGAGTCTGTGAGCAATCCATATTTCGGAGTGTGAGCCAATAGTTGGAGGAGGAGCTGTCGCGTAGATCAGGTGAAAGTCTTGAATGGTTTAGTTCGGGGCACCCGAGTATAATAGAGCTTGATTGAGAATTACTGGAGAGATAGTGTGAGATCAGTCCGGAGCTGCTGCTGGATCTGGTACAGAAATATGAGTCAGTCAGTATCTTCTCTTTTGTCGTTGGACCTGTTGCCACTCATGACTTGGGGCAGTGGAGAAGGATCTCAGATGACAAGGTACCAATCTGGCAGTTGGATCTTTTGGATCCTAAACGTGTTGCAGAAGTGAGGCAAGTCAGATGGGTTACGAAGGGTGATGGTCTTTTGATTCCCTCTTGTGGCATTTGATGGTATAAGTCCAGAAGAGCTTGATAAGTCTAACGTGCAGAAAAGTCTCTTAGACAAAAATCAGATCTCAGGTTCAATCAATATTGGGTTCTAAGGTGTCTGGCTAGTACACTGGGAGGGTTAAGGCTTTCCTGTAGCAAAAGGGGCAACTGAATATGGCAAAGACTCCACAAAGGAGAATTCACAGAAGTAGTGAGCACAGGCACCAGACTGCAGTCTTAGTATTAGTCAGCCCCCACAGCAGGATGTAAGCCGAGGGTCTGGGAACCACTGATCCAGGGGGAAATATGGTGTACCAACAGTAGGTGACTCCAGGTGTTCCAGTCACAGCAAGGGGGGGGCCACAATGTGGTATGGATTGGCATGACGGGTCTCCATTACAGCTGCCTCCAGTGCTGCAGCAGAGAGGCAATGTGGCAAACTGGAAGGCAGGACATCCCTGGAGCAGCAAGGTCCCCAAGATGGCGTCGGAGGCGTCCCAAATGGTGGCGGATCCTTATGCCACAAGGATGCCTGGATACCTAATGTAAGGTCCGTGACGAACAGCTGAGAGAGACCCAGGCCAGGGGACTTCACTGAGGGAAGCAGGGCGGTGGTCAGATAGGCCGAGGGTCCGGCAGAGTGTTAGGCACTGCCGTGGAGGAGCTCCCACTCCTATGCGGCTCCTGGTGGGAAGGGAGCCTGTAGTAAGGTTGCGGTGTGGGGTAGCCCCACAGTAAGTCGCAGTTTGTGGCCAAATTCAGGCTTACTAAGCCGATGGTGAACAGAGCTCTGGAGACCCACAAATCTACTTTTGTTGGATGAATGTGCACTTATGGTTGCACCAATTACTAGAATATTGAATTTTTTCTATGTTCAACCACCATGATTTCTATTTTACTTTAATTCACTTTCTTTCTGTGTTTTCTGCCTGTTCAAGTTTTATTCTATATTTCTTTTTTTTTTTTTTAACAGAAGGATTACAGAACTTTTCATTACAACTCAAACAAAAAGAATATACAGCATATTCTTCCATCTGCTTTGAAAACTCTGTTTTAAAGAGGATCTGCATTTAAAAATAATTCATTTTGCTTGGAAGCAGCCATTTTAGGCTGCTTTGCCTCTGAAAGCCACCAGGTGTCATCTAGAAATCATCTTTCAAATAACTGCCTTCAAAAGGAAACTAGTATTAAATGTAAAAAGTACTAAAATACAATGGAGATACAATAATAATATTTTTTGTTATAATTTATGTTTTTTAAAATAGATATAAAAAGTTTACACCTAATTGGAACTGAAAGGTTTTTGTTCAGTAAAGCCTAATATGAAGATAAACCTCATTAGACATCCTAGAAATTTAGGAAAATAAATTCCACACTTACTATATTAAATGTACACTAGCTTTTAATTAGTTAGTGTTGAGCTCTAAAACTATTATTTTTTTTTATTATCTCTGTCAGAATTCAGATGAAGTACAGGTCCCATAATATCTTATTTCAATATATGTGACTTGTGGCTGATAGGTAAGTTAAGATCAAGAATAAGTGTCTGCAATACCACAGAATACTTAATTTTGCAAGTGAAATCAGGGGCAACCACATGGTTATTTTTGTTTGTTATTTATTTCAAATTATTGCCATAAATAATTATGAATCTTAGAATATGAATATACACACACACACACACTGTACCACACAGTAGTGTCTTAAAATCACTACATGCCCCTTTCACCACCTTCCGTGCCATGACAATAGTATGCCTACATCAACTCTAAAAATGGTATGTTTCCTAAAACTAGAGATTTATGCTTTATATACTACTTGTCTTTTTCCACCAGTGCCACCAGATGTAATAGAAACGTACCTTTTTGGCCACAGTTTTTATGGTGCACTTAATGGAAGATAGAATGTGTGCAGCAGGGGTGGGGGTGAGTAACGTGTAAAGGAGTTTATATGCTGTTCCATAGATTTTTACACAAAGTAAGCACTAGTCAAAAAATATATGGCCCAGAGTTTTGCAGTTAGGTAAGTTAGCTCTAACAAATTTAAAAAACCATTCTGCCTTGAAGTGGACAAAACCAGCATAATACAGACAAACAATGACATGCCACCAATCCACCCAAGTCACATTTTTTCCACCAAGTAGTGTATCTCTTGGCTCCAATAGCAGTTGTGTGGATGTGGCTGTGAACAGATATGAACATGTGCTTGGATGAAATGCAGTAAATGTCTGTGTTCACCTATTATTGCTACTAGTTATATTGATCTGTAAACGTGTCTCTGAATGATCTTTATATCTATGATTGTGGGGTGTTTTATATACTTTGAAGTAATTGAGAACACACACATAAAACACTATCCTTTTTGATGAATCTCAAAAGAGTATTAAATAAAATATGTCTGAAGAGTATTTAGACAAGATCTAACATATGAACATCAGAGGGAACAAAACACAAAACAAAGTTATTAAACCTTATTTGACAGATCTAAACTCAAATGGTACAACAAGGCTCAGCAATTTAAAGATGAAAGAGGTAGACAATGTTGCATCCCAAATTCACAACAACTAAAATAATCTCAGTCATGTCTATTCTTGAATCTAGGAGGGACACTTTAAGCAGTAAATTACGCTCATAAAACGAATTTCTTTTAGTGTAATATTGTACGTCTTAGTGTGCATATATACACAATATGCAGACTCACAATCAAGAAAATTCCAATAATTATACCTATACATATAAGTATATGCCTTTAAAAATTCAATTAACATTAAAGGGAATTATGATTTATATCAGAAGCCTGTTTCCAATAGAAATATATTACATAACAGCTAAGCTCTTGGCCATAATTCAGATCTTATAGGATGCCAAATACTTAAATCTCTATCATCATCAGTCATATTAGAAGTCCAAAAAATGTTCCAATTTATGCTACTCATGTTTTTTTTTTTTCGTTTTTGTCTTTGATATGCTCGTTATTACCCATATAAGCAATTATGATCAGCATACTGTCAATTGCCAGATTTACCATCTACCACTACTAGACATAGGTTACAGTGGTTACCAGACCAGAAATGCCACAAGTAACATCAGAAATATCCTGCATATTATTTCTGGCAAATATGTCTTTAAGTCTAGTACTAATGTTGGGAAGTCACTAAATAAAATACATTTGTTAACTTTTTTTGAAATTTGAATGCATTCCTTTAGACTTATTGCACTTTTTAATTCACCAAGCATAAAAATAATGAATTCCAAACATGGCCCAGCTGTGAAGGTACATACTTTGTAATGTGAGTGTACCAGGATTCACAATAGACATAGGGGATCTGATTCACAGATAAGAGTGAGTTAGGTGCGGGTAGATCCATCGCTGGAACACTTACCCCCAACACCAGCTCAGGTGTAAAACTCAGTTCTGGCATTTGTAAATATTTTTACTTTCACTTCATACTTGCGATAGTGCCAGTATTTGCATAAAAAAGATCTTTGTACATAGACCCCTAAGGGATCTCTGCTGAGCGACTAGCAGGGACACTCATCTATTTTATATAGGAGACTGGAGACCCCATTCTCAGGGGTTACCTTATGTTTGTCTATGATCCCGTGTTTTCTCTTTTCTTACTATATTGTGATATAGTTTTATGTTAATTGTTTTACTCATTATTCCATCAGCGACAAGCATAATTATTTTATCCATTTACAGTAACAAATATTTAGGGCCCAGCTATTGCAAAAATCAAACACAAGCAGAAATATAAAGCTGTAATAAGACTAGAGATTCAGCATATACTGAAACTATCTGCACATATGTATGCAACATTATCTGTTTATTTCAGTTACAAGACATAAGTGAACGCAAAGCTTCTTTTCCAATGACTTTGCCTTTTATCACTTTAAAATGAAACCCTGAGTGTCAGTTAAACACTAATTAATGCAGCTAAAGTCAACCTTGTCCAACCTGTTTATAACCAGGTAAAATCTTTTTTAAACATACTGTGCAAAAAAATAGTTATGCAACCCCATTGCCTGTTTCAGCAGAATTTTGACTATGAATAAAAAGTGCATGATCAGCAAAACAACACGAATATTATTGGTAAGAAAAATACAACACAAGCTTACTAACTCAACCATTTAAATACCAGTTCAGAAAACTTCTGTGAACTACCACAAACAAAACAATCTTTAGAAAACTTCCAAGGAACATGTAATTAACATGTATTCAAAATCAAATATCTGTCTGTACTTTATTTGGATCTCTGAATGCAGAATGAATGGGTATACGATTGCAGACCCTGTCGTTATCCACATATCCATCCAAATGATTGGGAAATCACTCCCATTGTTCCTATGCAGAGGCAAAAGTAGTCTGAGACAGGGTCCGATGCAGGATGGGGCGTTGAGATGGCATGAAAACCTTTTTGTGCATAGGAGGCAGTTGTCAGAGGCTGGCATCTTAAGATAGCAAACAGCACTCAATTAGTTAATTCTTAATGCGGATTATAAATTCAGCGGTGGCAATGTATTTATGAGCAGTGCTCAACGCTTAAAGACTAAGGACCTGATTCAGAGACTTAAAATAAGAGAGCAAAGTTACTGCTGGGCAAAACCATGCTGATTTCAGGGGGAATCAAATTTCCTTTGTTGCAAACAGATTAAAAGCATGAGTAAACATATTAAAGCTGAGTGGTGGCATTTCCCAGCCAAAATCTAAAAAACCGTGTAAAAGTCAAAGTCATGGAGTCTGACGATCTTATAAGTAAATATCTTGGCAAACATTTGCAGAGGAAAGGCAATGAAGGGGAGCTGTGAAATGGGCCATTTTGCTGAAGCAGTCGATGATCAACAAACCCTGCAGATTCTGACAATTCCGTATTGAAGTCCATGGACACATGCATCCAAGGAGAACTGTGAATGAGTGAGGGATGGAGAGGCCCTGGGGGAAGACAGCAAGGGGATTTGTTGTTGGCACATGCAGTAAATGAGTCAATTTCCTGCACATTCTGGGCCATAGATGGCCACAAAACCACACATATAAGCAGGTTCCCTGGGTGTAGTACTGCAGCCCTGGTTGAGTGATTTTTTTTGTTAGAACCATCCTCACCAGATTTTGGGGTACATATAACTTGCTAGCAGGCTGTTCACATTGGCCACCCAGGACACCTTGAACGTGCATTTTTCCAGCTTGACTAGTCATTTTTCCAAGGCAGGAGAGCACTTGGCCGACATGTAAGTGATGGTGCTCCAGGGACAAAGGGCTGGACCCAGACCTTGTTAAGTGCATGAACTTAGTTACTCCTGGGCTAAACCATGTTGATTTCAGGGGAGTCATATTTCATCTGTTGCAAACAGTGTTAGTGTTGAGAGGTGATGTTTCCTATTCCAAGTCTAAATAACAGTGTGATAGTAATACTGGTCAGTACCTGTGTACAGTAAGCAATTTAAAGATATATCCCTGCATGCAAAGAATACAATTAACTTGGCTCCACCTGAAATCAACATGGTTTAGCCCTTGAGTAACTAAGTTCATGCACTTAACAAGGTCTGGATCCAGCCCAAAGAGTAAATAAAAATATTCAGACTATGACAAATCAGCCCAGGAAGTCCTGAAACACATTGTTGATGGAGTCTTGGAAAACTGATGGGGCATCGCTGAGGTCAAAGGGCATCACAAATTACTTGTAATGATCTGTCTGGTTGCTGAAGGCAATCTTCAACACATTTCCTTCGTTGATGCTAACTTCATTATAGGCCCATCTCAAGTCGATTTTGGAGTAGATGATCGCTTCTTTGAATTGGTCCAACAGATCCAGGATGAGGGAGAACTGTAGGCATTCTTGATAGTAATTTTCAGTTCAAGGTAGTCAATGTAAGGTCTATGTAAACCCTTCTCAACAAAGAAAAAAAACACGCTCCTGCAGGAGAGCTGATGTTACACACCATGTCAGCGTGTAATATTAATCTGCCTCTCCCTGCAGCTGCGCTGGGCTGGGCGTCCAGATCGTTGCTAGGTGATCTGGACGCCAGCCTCTTCTCCTCGCGACTGCCCATCCTGACGTGCAATGCTGCCTGATTAAATCCCCAGCTTTCCTGTATGTGGACGCCAGTGATAGCGTTCTCTCCATGTGCGCATGGATCTTTTTGCTCGGTTCTCTGTGTGCCTCTGTATCCTGTCTAGCAGTGGGTATTCTTATCCTGTTGGCTCATCTTGTCTGTCACTGTGGTAGGTGTCTGTCTTGTTGGGCTAAATTCTGTGGCTGTAATACTTATCTTGTCTGTGACCTTGTCAGCCTGTCTGGCTGTACTTTATGTTACCTAATACTTATCTTGTCTGTGACCTTTATCTGTCAGCCTGCCTGGCTAACTTGGCTCCCCCTGAAATCAAGACGGTTTTGCCCAGGAGTAACTTTCCTCTCTTATTTTCCATCTCCACAGATTTCTTGGAGAATACATCAGCAAATTCGGCGTAGACTGTGTGTAAATATTTCAAGGCTAGGGTAACACTGCGAAATGGTAAGGTCAGACAGGAAACTGAGCACTACTTTCCCCATCATATAATGTCTCCAAAACTCCAAGCCAGGGGGTTCCCCAAAGGTTTCTCAATAGCATGCACCAATGGAAAAATGTAGAGAAGTTTTTTGTTGCTATTTTTTTGCTGTTACTAGTTTACTCTCATTTTGGATCGGATCCAGACTTTTATTTCCGTTGGGCTCCAAGCACACTAACAGCTAGGATCCAGTTGCAAGAAATATCGCCAGCAGACCCTATCTTAAAACGTCTGCTATGTCCTCGCATTAAATGAGGAAGCATCACAAGTCTGGATACTACAATAGATGCTTAGCCCTTACCGTACTATTTACATACCTCCCCACTCCCATTTAGCATCCAAGATGTCCACATCCTGGCCCACTGTTGAGAACACTTCCAGTACAAAAGTGTAGATCTAGATCCATTCTGGAAATGTAGAAAACCCTTCTGCAGAAATCTGGACCAGTCCTTATTTATTATGTAGAAAGCGTTGGGGCTGCCTCTATTACAAGCATTACAGTTTATGGGCCGTATGCAGAGCTCCGGCCGCATTGCATAGTTTTCCGATATGAGCTACTGCGCAAGCGCAGTAATTTTGTTACGACATCTACGTTACTTGTTGCAACGTAGATTGCGTATATGCATTCATTAACTGAGCAGGATCATTAACATGCTCCTTAACTCTGTATGTAGTATCACACTGAAAAATGTTACAGAGCACAATACTCTTTTCTACTTGGCTATATCCCATTATGGTGAAGATGCTGCATTCAACATAGAACATTAAGACCAAGATGATTCATATGGGCATATCTATTTTTGACTCCACAAATATAGGTGTATGCAATTTGAATACACAAAGCATTAGCTTATGTACTGCAATGCTACATTTTCTCTTATTTATTGGACAGCTCCAAATGGTACTGAGACTGCAACCATTTATAAGACATATACATACAGACCAAAAACTGAGTCACACTGAAATATATAACGGCATAAAAACAAATTCATCATCTGGGTGCCAATAGGGTGGCTTTCTGTATCCTTTTTTAGCCAACCAGAGGCATATTGGAAATTATAAGAGTGATTCCCCCCCTAAGAATCCTTAACTGTGCAAGGACAATCTCAGGATGTACAGCTTTGTCTCTGACACATGTCTATCAAACACAAAGCTCAGAGGTATTTTCATTTTTTCCCCCTATTTCTCAACATATCGTTAGCAATTCTTATTAATGAACATGTAACCTTCCTGTCTTCATAAAATTTATTTGAGGTTTTTTTTAACCAAGAAAATTCAAAGAGCTTAGTAAAAGTCACATTTGTGTACCAAAGGCAACACAGGCAGGACATGCTTCTTGTCAACTGGGTTGCAAAAATAGGGCCTTATAAGGTATATTAACGTATTGGAAACTATGCACACTGGACAAGCACTTGCACTGCATATTCCCAATAGGCAACCTGAACCTTTCCAGCTACAACTACCATGCTTTATCAGACATGATTGTAGAGTGCAGCTCATTGATAACTAACACACTGTGACCTTACACCAGTATTATTTTTAAATTAAACATCGAATTAAATTGAACTACAGGATGACTAAGAAAAGAACTGATGCATTTGGCACAAAGAGGAAGGGCATGAAATGGTATAATAACTTATTCAGTATGAAGTTGTCTGCTATATTTAGCAGAAGATATATGCATACCCTTGCTCTATCATAGTAGAATCTATTTTCCAAAATATCATTCAAACACTGTAGTTGATGATTGCATGAGCTTGTATACCTATTAGTAAAAGCATTATATGTTTTGCACACACATAATGTATAGTTTTAGTGGCAATGCAAAATCTGCAGTAATAGCACAGATGTGTGTTTTAACCCTGCATTAAGAAAAAGAGATTACCTGTCATTTTGGAAGTGCTGCATGGTGTGGTGCAGGCAAGACTGTGATGAGCAGCAGCAATGCTAGTCTAATATGAATCCATTGAACCTATACAAGTCAGTGCAGAAATGTCCTCTCCATTGTGCATGTGTCTGCAATGCACTGTGCTGCAGGCCCTGATAACACCAGCAATAGTCTAACCCTTTCACTGCCTGTAGCTGTAAAAGACAAGTGTGAGGAGCTGCTTGCACTGTCAGCAAAAGGATTTCACAGGAGGAAAAATGCAGATAAAAAAATACACAACATAAAACAGAACTATATATTTTTGCACAATATGCATCAAATATAGAAGTTGCTGATTTCACCTTACCTGCAGTTCTCCACAGAATCTTTAGCTTCCTACCTCTGGTAATTCTCAGTGATTTGGGGAACCAGAAAAAGAGACGAGCTATTCTCCTGATTGTTTTGCCAAGCTCGTGTCTGACAGCCATGACTGGTTGTCGCTATGGGCACACTGAGCTTGTGCCAAAGATCAGCTGAATATGCAGACAGCACCAGCAAGCTGACTCCAGTATACTGATGTTGGACATGTTTGCTCTAAGCTGTGCCTTAGCCAGCATGTCTCAAAGACACCTGTTGTCCAGCATCCTCCTCCCTCTACTCTGCCAGTCAGCTGGTTCCTCCAAGACCACCCCTCTTCTGTCTGTAGCAGTGGTATATATTAATAGAGAACTAAAGAACCGCAGACATGCTATGAATCCTAATCTGGGTAGCACATTCTCATGTATCAAACAAAAATAACATCATTCATAAAAACATTATATTTTTACCGACTATTGGGTTTCATTCACCTATTTAAATATACAGTAGACCACAGATGGCCTCATGTAGAGTTGGTTTGTAGAGTGTGGATTTTTATTGTTATAAGTATGTGTTTACAAATGCACATGCAATTAGACTGTTAGGACAAGAAATTTTCAAAGACCACCCAGCACACACTCCGTGTGTGTCTCTATAGTCACCAAGGCCAGGCAGGTAAAAGTTAATGTGCTTTTAAGTATCATACGTGTGTATTTTTCTACTGAACAACGCACACAACCTGTACATGTACATACCCCTAACCTGCACTGGAACTTCTCTTACCACCCTTTCAGTGTAAGGTGGCTTGTCTCCAAATGTGTACTCTGTAAAACAAGTCAAATTTGCTTCCAGTCAAGTAAATAATTTACAGCAGATTATCAGGTGCCAGCAAACACTAGTAACAAGTATGAATGTACCTTTAATAGAAGTTAACTATAGATGAATAATATGCATCAAGATTTTTCTATGGATAGGACTAGCGATTATGCTTTATCTGTATGATCTTTATGTTTATAATAAAGGAACATATTTGAATAATAAATAGAAAATTATTACAACCACAATCCAAAATAGAGTCACAATCCTAATTCAGTTTTAATGCAAATAATCCAAATATTTTAAACGTGGTCCTGTGTGTTCCATTTTTCCAGGCCCGAGCTAATTATTATTTTTTTTATAATATATTTTAATTAGAGTTCAAAAACTGCATAATTGGGTAATTTAAACATCATATCTTAGTCATATAAAACAAAACTGACAGTCTGATATTTTGAAGAAAATCGTTTAGTTATAACAGATTTTTGACATCTTACTGAAGCAATAGTTGTTCAAGCAGGGGTATCACTACAAAGAGAATGGCCCTGGCCTGGGGATCATAAGCTCTCTATGCAGGGATCACAAGTTCCCTTCTGGCTCCTCTAATAGGATAGGTGGGTCTGCCATGAAAATACGTGTTTCATACCAGCTAATTTGATGGAAACAGCTATGAATGTTGTTTCTAATTGAAGGTGATAAAGGGCCGGATCTTTTAGACCGCATATACGCAATCTACGTATCGAAACGCTTGCGCAGTAGCTATTGTTTATTGAACTACGTCAGTCTATGGAAGACGGACGTAGTTCTGGATCCGGCCCAAGGTGTCTATGTAATTCTACCATCTCGTGAAAAAATGCTTTGTACGTTTTTCCTTATAAAGGGAGGCTTCTAGCCAATCCATTTGGAATACAAAATATAATTTGGATCGAAAAAGAGCCATCGTAGGAGGTTCCTGTTTGATCCACATATGCAAAAAAATTTTTTAGCAACTGCTGACCGAATAAGAAGCAGTTGTTTACATGTCATATTACATTTAAAAGCTGGATGCATTATACCCAGGAAGGCCCAGAGTGGGCTAAGCGGCACATAGTTAAGCAGGTGGCTTAACAAGCTAATTTTTTTAATAATGGAATTGAACTGAATTAAGGTTTTTGATATTGAGTTTTGCTGAACAAAATAGCTTTGTTTATTTGTAGGAGGCGTACAGCATATAATAAAGTACAGCATAGGAAAAAATAAAACCAAAACAAAGCCCCAGGTTCCTAGAGCTTGCAAACACACATTGTTTTCCTGTCTAGTCACAGGCCACTATCTGACGTCGGTCACCCCATCTATAGCACACAACGGCTATCTAAGCTCTCCGCATCAGCACCAACTTTACTAATTAGACCCAGGTCTTCCAGCTGTGTGACAGAGTGTGAGAAGGCTTAGCCCTTTGTGTGCCTAAAGGCTGAATCCTACTAGCAATATCACAAGGTTCTCTATGACTCCCCTGTGGCAAACCATCCTGATTTCCATGATTTATACAGATTATTAGGCTGTGCACTCAAATAAAGTGAGTGGCTTTTATGGGAAATCTTTCTGTAATATACAGTAGTTTATATCATTTTCTGTTTTAAGAATGTGGGGGGCACCATTCTCAAAGAAAAATCTAATTATCTTGTGCAGTGTTTAACTCAAACTATATGGGAAAATGGAAGCTTCTCAAACACAGACCTTGTGCCTTCATACCTTATCATCTATTGTCACAGGAAGCTTGATGTTGTTTATGTGTACACAAGCAACAAATATATGCAATTAGTGTAATATTTTGTGTAATATTTGGGCCATTAAACATCTGTTATATGAGTGTATGTGCTAGGCCAGGCAGGTAAATTAAGTATTAAAAGGTATAGTAAAGTGCCACAATGACATATTTTCCTACTGAACATTGCATGTAAATTACATGCACATGCCCCAATCTAACACTGGAATATCTTGTGCCACCCTTTGAATATAAGGTAACATGCTATATTTCTCTCATATTTGCATTCAAACATATTTTTAGTGCTAAAAAAAACCATTTACATGTTCAATTAAGCAATGGAAACCACCATCCCACACTTCCCTAGTGACACGGGGGCTGATCCTAAATAACGGCCGACAGAGGAATTACGCATAGCTCGTACGTAATGCGCGCGCAATCTTCTTACGGCGCCGTAACGGCCGGATTGCGTAAAGTAAGTTATGTACATCAGCTCTTACGAAAAGAGGGCTTTCCCCCTTTACGCATGTCGTATCTCTGCTAATGAGGGGACGGGGCGGGGGGAAGCCCCATTACGATCGGGTATGTGGCCGTAAAGCAGCAAACGTGATTGTAAAAGTTAAGGTAGGAACCTGGACACGTAAGTGTCCAGATTCCTACCGACTGCGGGGATTGCATGGGGTGCACTCCCCGCTACGATGCCGGCCGTAATGACCTTGGGTGCCCGTAGGTCAGGATCCGGCCCATGATGCTAGCAATGTGCAGATAAAGGGCAGGGTTATGATGATATGAATAAAACTATTACGCCCCTCCAGATACTTTTTAGACATAGGTCATATAGAAGCCACATATTCTCTAAATATCTGCTTCAACACCTGCAAGTATCTCTACTTTAATAGACACTGTGTAAAATAGTACATGTATTTCCAATACAATAGAAATACCTCAAGCACACATACATAAGCAGCTTAAGCAAAAGATGCCCTAAGCACCTGTGTAAGTGTAGAGACAGACAGAGGCAAAGATAGAGACACGTGCTGTAACCACAGCTCCTCCAGGTCAGGACATTTGTAAACATTACCCAGTGCCTTATTGTTTCCTTTATAGGATTAAATAAGGGTTTCCACTTCCTAAATAGCAAAGACTGCTAGTTTTTGTAATAGATCAGCAGGCACAGAAATCATGCAGTGTCACAAAGGTAATAACATGTCACATTAGTTGTAGACATAACAGTGATAGTTATAGCCCATGATGTACTACATAAAGAAAACACAAGAGGCAAGGAATAAAGAGCCACTCTCATCATCCCTTCCACCCTTAGGCTAGAAGTCGTTTGTACTAAAAAAAAACTTTTTAAAGCTATAATTTGTGTGTGAAAACTGTTGTCAACCCAAGGGAGGTAATTGTCGATTTAGCCAAAGCTTGAACACAGCTTAAAAGGTCTACAGACATCAGCACTTTACATATAAATTCAGGATGTGCTTGGGCAAACATGCTCATTAGAAGCTGCATCTTCTACTTTAAAAGCCTCAAAACAGAGCAAAAAAAAAAGCCTGATATTGCCAAATGAACCAATATTATTCATATTTTGATACTGAAATATATCAATTATGAAAACACATAACACATGCTGTAATATTCTTTTGAGTCAGTCCTCTCTAAAGGAAAAGACAGAAGAGGCATCATACAATGTAATACAAAGGAAGTACACATGTAAGAGAGAAATGAACGGGCCTGATCCAGATTTAATAACAGGCAATTTTCGTATGCGGCATGCGTAAATCTGGCTGTTGGAATGCACTGTGCATGCACCTGGCAGATGTTATTCAAAGTAAATCTGATCGTATGTAAATTGTACATATCTCCATACAATAGGATGTGACATCCCTACGCAAGCTGATTATATGCATTGTGGGTGTGGGGAGGCATTTAAATTGTACAGTATGGGCTGGGTTAGGAACTAAATAAGACAAGGCATTACATATGACCAGATATACATGAGGAAAAGTTAAGGCAGGGTTCTGAACACGTAACTCAGCTAAGTTACGTATGTGAGAGGGGAGTGTCAAGAGAAGTGCATTATCCTTAGTAGTGCATAACTTAGGTATGCTGGATCAGGCCCAATGTTTGGTGAATAGCAGCAGAGATCTATAATTGGATCTCTTGTGGTGACATTAAATATTAGTGCCTGCTTCTGAATGATTCAAGTGGAATGCAGAATGGCAACATTATAAAAGAAAGGGACAAAGACCTAAGCTCTAAAAATCCAAACAATAACATTGTACTCTGTCTACAATATAAATGAGAGATGAGTAAAAATTTATTTTACAAGATATCAAAGGCCTTAGGGTTCTGTGCTCAGTGTTCATTTTATGCCAAAACTAAATGTGCCAATGAGAAGGCCAAAAAATAATGCTGGTTGACATGCAAGGGAAGTTGTACACCAAAGTCAGCACACTGGGAGACACATACAGCATCATTGATGATATAGGATTACACACTAATTCACCCTAAACAGGGCCATTTTGCTGCAATCATGTCCTTTTTCTAGACACTGGGATAAATTGCTAAAATGTCAGACCAGAGACACCTGTAGAAAATCATTTTCTCTGAAGTATAAACTGGGGTGTGCTATTTTCCAGCATCACATATCAGATCATGAGCACCTTAAAGAGATGCTGAGTTCCTAGATCATTCAAATTCCAGCATTGTCATTCATGTTTTGGAGGGGGTGGGGCATTATAAAAGCTCATTTTAAAAGTTCCTCTATCGTCTTCAAACAATGAAGGTATTAATATATCTTTCATATGAACATACTCAGTTCATTGGTTGCCTACGTGCCTCATGTCCCAGTGGCACCTAGGCTGCATCTGCATGTGTATATGGATTCAGGCCCACCAAATAGTGACTATGTATAGGCGTTGTGTATATATTCAGAAATTCCTGAAACAAAGTAAGGTTTAGTGCACAGTACTTCTCCTGGTAAACATACTACAGATGAAACACCTTACTAACCACTTGTTTATTTCTGTATCCCTTTTCCTATTCTTTTAAAACGTTAATGAAATCTATTTATGGGGGGAAAAATTATAGGACCCTTCACTGTTGGGAAAAACAAAATCCCAGCTGGTTGCAGTGTACTTTTGTGTAGTGCCAAGTTAAAACTCATTACTTTGTTGAAAACGGAGATTGTGATTATTTCCATAATCTAGTCGTCTTCCTTCACTGATTGATACAACATTGCTATAATTTGCATCATCACATGCATTGTCAGATGTAATCAGTGGTTTATTCAGTGCATCCCGATTATTATACTGCGCTGCTTGCAGTCAGTGATATGAATGGTTTGCTCTGTACCCATGACAAAAGTACAGGAATTACAAACCTGGATTACATACTCCTTGGGTTATATGATGAAAAGTTAAGTGGACTTTAACAATGATTATTGGAAACTGAGTGGTTATATCAACACTCATGATACATATTGGATAAAATTCTACTGAAAATTGTTCATATTGAGCATATATATATATATATATATACATACAAAAAGAGAGTAGAAAACGCACCTACAATGTACAATTAACTTATGGGTGCTAACCAAATAATGTAAATATAAAATGAAGTAGTCAAACTACTAGCGGCAGCACTACCAATTCTGAATCAAAACTGCAAATTGTATGAAAATAACGTCATATGGGAGAAAGCAAAAAAAATATGACATACGCATGACCTATACCTCACCAAAGAAATAAAAAATAGCGTAGCAATAGATGGTAACTGCATAAAATGCTGTTCTAATATGAGTGATCTATGTCAATGGCTAACAACAATGGGGTGTACAATAACAACAAAAGTAACAAGGCTACTTGAATCAATAGCCATCCGTACTAGTCAACATCATAGAACCCGTGCAAACATAATACATATATACATCAAGGAGTAGTACGTGTATCATTGTGATTTATGCATTATTGCCACTACACCCCGTGATGAAGGTGTTCATTCACCGAAACAGCTGTCGGGTCAAACATTTCTGAGAGCATACTATTAATTTCTTTTCATACAGATATATAAAATTTCACCAAGTATTTTGTTCAGTTACAAAATTCCTTTTCAGTTCTTTCCTTACATTACAGTGCACACATCTGTTACTCTCTGGACACCTATATAACCCTTTAGTTACTGGATCCTATAGCCAGGGCTACCATTCATTTAATGTTTCTCTCACTGATGAGGTTTTACCAGACTTGTCCAGTTATCCACCCTCTTCCTCAAAGACTTGGCAATGCAGCAGGACATGCCAAACTTGTTTTTAGACAATGATGATCTGTCCATATGCATAGGAATGTGACAACAGATAAGAAACTGCATGTTAACCAAGTCAAAAATGTAAAATAAATTGCTTTCATTTTATAGCTGTCCTTTTAACAAATACTCAAAAACTGGGTCACAGATTCATAGCATTCCAAGTAAGAGTAGGAGAATGAATTAGAATGTCACAACAGAGACATTCAGAGCTAGAGGGGCATTCCCTTTACACGTCATGTTCTATACCACTCTGGCTGCCAGAGTAGTCCCAAATTATAAATCATTAAAAAAAAAAATTGTCAAAATATGCAGACATCCGAGAAAGAATCCAAGGTGTGATCTGCACTTGCATCCGAGTGACTCGATCGGAACACAATACACTTTATCCACACTTCTAACACCTTCTGACCAGGTGCAAAGGTTGCAAGTGAAAGGGGGCTTAGTATTACAATGTACAGTATAGGAGTGGAATCGTACAGTATACTGATCCAGACTTTAAGGGGTGTCTCCTGAGGCAAGATTGGCTCTCAATTTAAAAACATATATATATGACCCAACATTGGGACTCTCATTGTTAGAGTTAAGACCACCATATGCATAAAGGCCTTGACAGTGGTTGGTGGCTTATCATATGTTTGCGAAAATATGTGTAACGGACATTTCTGTGTATTATTTTACAGATAAAACGGTATAGTCTGTTACTGGTTTATGGCAGTGTTGCTGAGGCTTTTTTTTTTTTTAACCCCTGCCTTTCATGCACCTGTTTGCATTTTCCTGATTGATTGAGCAACTTCATTCTGTGTTTGTACTGATCCAGATTTTGCCAGAACAAATCAGTAAAACTTAAGGTAGGGCCTGGGGTCGGAAAAGCTGAATGGAAACGTCAAACACAGTTAATCTGATCTTAGGATCTGTTCCAATGTCCTTCTAATAACCTATTGCAGTGATTTTGATTTTCACAATAATGCTGCTTTAATATGATTTAGACTTTTTTCAGGGAAAATTAATCATCTGCTGTAAAAGAAAAATGCTGAAGGGAGGATGTTGGACTTCCGTTCTGGATTTGATGATTATCAACCATTCCATTCCAATAACTAGAACAACTCTGTATGGTTACAATAAGCAGCACTGAACGAAAATTGCATCTTAACTCACACACTGAAATATTGCATTTATATATGCATTTACAAGTACAACTTTTATCTAAACACAGTGTTATGTGCCACGATCATGGCTTTCCGGTGGCGACGTCAGCCTGGAGGCTCACTGTCCTCATTGGTGGACGTGGGCATTTGTTCTGGCTGCTAAGCAGCCAAAACACCTTTTTTCCCTGACAGTGCACTAAGGCACATAGTTTAAAGAGTGGTCCCGGCAGTGTCTGTGAGTGAGTGCCCTTATTTGTCCACTGTTTGTTGCAGTGCTGTCTGTCTTTTCATTGGTTCCTTGTTTTTGTCACCCTCTTACTTGCACGCATAGGAGCTACCATTGGAGGCCGCGACCTGCCAAAGCCAAGCCTGTCCCCACCATCAGGGGCACCATTGTAACACACATGTACTACATAAATATAATATGTAAAAAAACAAAAAACTGTCTATAGACAATAGAGTAAAATAATCTAAAATGCCTAATTCCCCAAAATAAATTAAAAACAGATAGGTAGAAGTTGTTAATATATTGATACAAAACTAAATAGCAATAACAGCTAAACATTTGCTGTATGCATTTGCAATTACAGACAAACAAAATCTAAACTCTGAAATATTACCAGTGTTTACTGAGATTTGATTTTTGGGCTCCTAATGTTTATCATCATTAATGTCCCGATAATGGGACGGATCCTGACCTATGTGCAAGCGAGGTCAGTACAGCCGTGGTCGTAGTGGGGAGTGCACGCCCCCTGCACTCCCCGTTAAAGGTAGCAAATCTGGACACTTACAGCTCTGCGGCTTTCCCTGCTCCGTCCCCTCATTAACATGTTGATCTCTGCCTTCACGGTGGAGATACGACTGTCATAAAGGGGGGGGCAGCCCCTTTTACGTAACCCAGGATCAGGCCCAATATCTTGATATCTGGAGAAAACGTGCTGACACTGATCAGTGCAATGACTTCCATTCATTTCTGTATAGGGTCACCTTTGTGGGCATGCATATCGTTGCATCAAAGGCTTAGGGAAACTGTTTGTAGTGTACTAGCAGTGTGGTCAGGGAAACTGTTAAGCAAGTTAGGGATTAAAATCGGCAATACTATTTGACAAGATGTCGCAGGGTAATTGCTCAAATTAACAGTCGTTCAAACTATGACACTATAGTTACTACATGACAAAGAAGAGATATTTGAAAATCTAAACCTTTTTTGTAGGGAGAGTCCAAAATTTCTTAGGAAATTTTGAATAATTTGTGTCAATGGAAAAGTCCCTATATCAAAGTTACCATAACTAACTATTCTTTCTTTGTAGGATTAACAGTAATTATTGAAACAGAGAACTGAAACTGCATAACAATATGGTATTATGACAGTCAGTTAACTCCCTATTAAATTTATACACCAAGAAGTTTTTCTCACTTCTCCTATTCTTTATGGGATGTTTTCCATTCTTGGTATAGTTCAGACAGCCTTTTGTTCAGTTTTCTGCTTTAGATTGAGATGCATTCTCCGTAAAGAAAATGCTATTTCCGAAATACAGACAGCTGAAAGGTAATTTTTAGCTGTCTGTATTTCGAAAATAACACTAATTAAAAGATTTTATTAATGAATGGGTAAGTAAGAATGCCGAATTTATTTTTCTGCATACTTATGTAATGCACTAATATACCTCGGTAATAAGTTATTGTTTACTAAGGGATTATATTAAAATACTAAAGGTGGACTGGCAATTTACCTAACAGAGAATGAGACCGACAACAAATTGGTAATTAAATATTTTTACTTTTACTGTAAATATTAATAACTCTTTTCTTTTTCTTCTCTCATCATGTAATGAATATAATTTGATTCAACCACAATCATGGATAAGTCTTTTACAATTAATACAAGTTTACAGAGAAAATAATTTTCCTTCTCTTAAAGCTTCTAAGCAAATTACAATGGAAAAAACAATGAAACATTACAATTTGTAGTAAGTAGTGATACAATTTTACTACTATAACCAAACCTTCAACTCCATCAGTTTATATTGTAACAGATAATAAAGGTAACAATTTCCCTCACTCTCTCTATTTACATTACACATTTAGATTACTAAGAAATAGCAACAAAGACACAGAAACAGTTTATCCTATCTGCATGAGGAGAAGTAACGAATTTGATATGAGTTCTAATTTTACTTTGAATGCCTTATAAAC
>WWET01000523.1:243550-258512 GCA_011038615.1 Limnodynastes dumerilii
CTCCAATATGTCAGCTCTCCGTCTGCTCACTGCCTCAGCTTCCTCCGACTGCCATTTTACACTAGCTCCGCAGTCACCGCAATATTCACTCTCTCCGGTCCTCTGCCGACAGCTACTTCTCCAGATCACCCCCTTTCACTTTCTTCACTGCTCTCCGCTACCTTTCTCTGTCCCCACAACTCTCAATAGCCATATCTCTCTCTCTCACAAGCTCCTTTAGCCACCATAACCTTCCTCTTCTCCACTCAGCTACCAACTGCCTCACCCACTGTCCTAACTGTCACTCCAACTGCCTTAACCACTTCCTTTTCCTGCCAGAACTTTCCAGGCTCCCTCGCGCTGCCGCATGCATCCTGTGTCAGCTGGCGGTTACTTAGCAACCACCAGCATGTCACGAGCCTCCTTGCGCCTGTAATGCAGCAGATGCAATAGCCTCCGTACTGGGGTATCACACTTACCCGTTCATTAATTTGGAAACCGGCGCTGCAAACCTGTCGCACCGCCACACTGAGGTGAGTACTAAGAGGGAGTCTATGGGGAGTTTTAGGGTTAGGCTGCAGGGAAGAGAGTCTTGGGGTCAGGCTGTGGGACAGGGAGTCTTAGGGTCAGGCTGTGGGGAAGGGAGGGTTAGGGTGAAAATTAGGATAAAGGTTGGGTGCATGATAAATAGTTACCTCTCGTCGCTGCAGATTCGTCCTCGTGATCTTCAATTGCTTGTCATCGGTGGGACAAGAGCCATTGATACCAGAGCCAGTTCAAAATTGGCTGGTATAAAACGGCCCTTTCGGAAAAGGACTGTTCTCACCGCCAACCCACACACCTTTAGATTTACTCCTTTTTAAATTGTGTAGTTGATATCAAGGTACTTTATACTTTATGTGATATAAATTGATATAACACATGGCCAGAGGAAAACCTATAGCCAATTAATATAATTCACAAAGTACTTAATTCCAATTGTATACTAAACAATCTATAGCTAGACAAAAAAAAACCTCATACTGATATTGTTTAAATATGGTGACACTAATCCTCAAATTCAGATACACAGAATAACAGAGAAATGAGAACACATGATCCCACATGAAGACACATTTCCTAAGTGAAGTGGTTAGATCAGCCTGTCTCAATTTTTTTTCCGTGGGGGAACCTTTAAAAAAAATTTGCGTTTCGGGGATCCCCTTTATAATTATTGTAAAAGATATTCAAATATTGTTACGAAAGGTATACCATAAAAATTGAAATATTGCAAAAATAGAGAGTTCCATAGGAGGCAGACATTTGGTAACGTTAAAAATGAGGTAACATGCTCCCTTTCACCTTTAATTGACTCACAGACTCCTGTATTTCACAGAATTCAATACAAAATCCTATTGCTAACCTACAAAGCCATCAATAAGACTGCACCTGCATACATATCGTCACTCATCTCAAGATATATCCCAGCTCCCTCTTGCAGATCTTCACAGGACATACAGCTCTCCTCTACACTAAACATATGCTCTGATTCCCAGTTATAGGACTTCTCCTGGGCTGCACCTACCCTCTGGAATAACCTTTCTTGCCCAATAAGACTATCCTCTACTCTTTCTTTCAACTGCTCCCTTAAAACTCACCTCTTCAGACAAGCTTACCAAATTCCTCAACCCACTTCTTAGCATTTGTCTACCCTATTTACAACTAGTTTGTTATCCAGTTTCCTTTCTGCTACACGTTTAACACAAATTTGAACACTTTCTCTTTCAATACTAAATTTGCCCTAAGCGTTGCTGCTGGACCGTTTGTTACTACTGAGTCTTGTTACAATGGCCCAGATCCAGAACAACGCTTGTGAGCGAATTTACGTGTGGCAGAGACATAAAATCACCTTTTGGAAAGTACTGCGCATGCGCACCATAGAAAATACACACAGTAACGTAGCGCAATTGTGAACGTATGGGCTATTCCCATATGTGTCACGTAAATACTTACGTGTGGGCGTGCCAATTTTACGTGAGTCCAAAATACGTCTGAAATACGTTAAGTAGGCGGGGGTTTGTATTTAAAGTGTATAGTATGGGCGTGCTTAGCTGCGTAAATTCGTGTTGCTCATACGTGTGCGTATCACTGCGGTTATGTTGGCAAAAAGTTAAGGTAGGGTTTGGAAAGCGTATCTTGACAAAATACGTACGTTCAAGGGGTGTGCCTAGGGTAGTGTATAGAATATACGCACACGAAAATACGCTACGCGAATAAACGTACGGCAAACGTAGTTCTGGATCTACCCCAATGATTGTAAAATTGTAAAGTGCTGATGGCACTCTATAAAAACCTGTTCATAAATAAATAATAAATACCTCCACAAACGCTCCTTACAGCCCCTTCTCACCTTGAAACGCTGACACAAAGGCGCTAAGGAGGTGACCCTAACAACCTCTCAGAGAACCCTAGGGTTGGTTGAGAAATGCTGGGCTAGACTATAAGAGTATCTTCATGTTTCAGGATACAGTTATAACTCCAGGTGAGTGTTGATGATTGACCACTTTGCAACCAATTGATTTACATCTTCATGTGAATACAACCAGATGTTTATAATAAAGAAAAATGTAAACATCTGTAAACAAAAAAATGTGTATATTAAGTTTTTACATATTCTTTGTAATAGTTAACTATCATATTTAATTCATGTTTGTGCGCAAACTTAATATTTTGTTTCCCAGTAAATTTTAACACTGTTTGGTCTATTTACATATACTGAATTTCTATGCTTTGTAGCATCATCAGCCATCATGACAATCCTAAAGGCTGGCATTAGACCTTTACAATGACTACCTGGCCTGCCATACCCATACCATGTAGCATTCCTCTTTTCTACACATGTACATGCACTTATCTGAAAGTCCAGACATCGCTGGATAAGGAGCTGCTCGCCAGTGATCGCTGAGGACAGGAATGTCCTATCTTCAAAAATAGCATATATTATCTAAATAACATTGCTAATGCTGTTAATTACTATGCTTATGAAGGTTACAATTAGCATTGCTTTTAGAGGTGCAGAGATTCTACTCATAGTGAGTAATTTCCCAGCACTACTGAAAGCCCTGTCCCTGGACCTGATTCAGACTTAAGAGTACTATAAGAATGCACGAAATCGCAAGTCTGCACTTATGTGGCAAGTGCACTCCCATGATAGTCCCCTAGCTGACTTCCGCGTAGCTCTACCTTTTGTGTAGCGTACCTTAACTTCTCTGTGCGTATGGTTATGTGGACTTAGCAAAAGTCTTGAAGTACCTAACTGTACAATTTAAATGCCTACCCCCACCCACATTACGTAGTCTCCCACGTACGGGGTATAGTCACACCCTTTCACGCCGCACGGAGTTGTGCACATGCGGAAATCAACTCTGTACGTAGTGTGATCCTATGTGTAACATGTGCCATGCAGATCGCTAAAAAAATGCCAACTTACACACACGGCATGTGTATGTTTATGAACCTTATTAACTCTGAACGCGGCCCCCTGTGATTTAGATGTGAGTTTATGCCTCATGTAGACTAACTGGGCACCTAACAGCCCGTCCCCTTTCTTCTCCCGGTGTCACTTGGTTGTTGGGAAAGGATACTTTGCAAAATTGGACCTTTGGCATTAAGTACCCGTTCCCAATAATAAGTTTAGATATATAAAATATTTTGAACATGATACAGCTACAATTCAGCGATCGGCTGCATCTTGTTCGAAATATGACCTGTGAGTCAATTGCATCCCTAATTGGGACAGGCAGCAACAGAATGGAACAATGAAAGATGTTTTCATAAATTTAAAGATTTCTTCAAGTGAACTTAAGTTTCTTACACACTATCAAAGACTATCGTTCTAATTACGCAATAAATAAGTGTTTGGAACAATATTGTGTAAGTATGCGCTCTGCAAAGATCATGTTATAATTGAAAAGTATAGTGTGTATGAGGATCTTACCTCTTCCTGCAGTAGGGCCATCTTTGTGTGCATTTATATTCATAATGAGTTGGATTAGGGAGTAATGGGAAAGTAACTCACTGATCTGCTGGTAATTTTAGTGTAGTGCGTACAGAAGCATCTTGCAGTTGCTGGGGACATAAATCATGAGTAAAATCTTTTAAAGATATTGCATTGTGTAAAAAAATTTCTTTGTACCCAGCTTAAGAATGTTTCCATGATGAAGGAACATCATTTATCAGAGGTCTCCAAGGGCTGAGAATAAAATATGTTTCTTTCTTTTACCTTGACAAATTCAGACAGCATTTAAAATATTCCACTATTTTTGCAAAGACATTGTTCCCATGGAAACAAATAACTGGCAAACAGCAACAAATAGCATTGCTGTTTATACTATAAATAACTGGAGAAATGGAACACAAACATATACTGTAATGTAGGTTAGGATAATAAGTACATGAACAGCATGTTCATAGAGAGAAGAATAGGATACATTGCACACAATAAAAATGAACCCAAATTGTTACAAATGTAACTTACCAAAGAATATATTTTTTATAGCAAATGGATGGTAGACTTCACAAGACTGGGGTTTGGTAGTAATAGGTTCCCCACAATTTTCTGAATGATAACATTTTAAACTACATTTTCTGTCTTATGCTAAAAGTAATCTACTTTGGTAAAAAAGTGAGTGAAACATTAAAATAGCTTTGCATACCAAAGTGTGCAATGATTAACCCACACAAGCCTAATACACACAGCGAGGGAATGCTCAAATGTTTTCGTTACCTGACGATATTTAACTCTATAGACAGGGTGAGGGTAACCGCTGTGAACGGCCCTTTTTCAAAGAGGCAAAGCAATCGATCACTGGACCACCGAAGACGGAGCTCCAAATGGATAAGTCTAAATTTTACCCCAACCCTTGCCCTAATCCTTACCCTAGCCCTCTCCTTCCATGACCTTCACCCTCCCCTCCCTACAGTCTAACCTAAAGACTTCCCTTCCTGTAGCCTAAACCTAAGACTTACTTCCTCGCAGCCTGACCCTAACCCTCCCTTTCTAATACCCTAACCCTACCTTTCCCAGAACCTAACCCTAAAAGTCCCCGGAAAGTGTTACTCATCTCTCCACTGGCAGGTCTGGCGGCTTGCAAAAAATAAATGGGTATGTATGCCAATTAAAAAAAATAAAATAAGAAAAGGCTGCCCTTTTGAATTAGCTTCCACAAGGGATGGCGTCCACCCACCATACGTACGAGATATGCACGATGAGTGTGTTTGCATTGATATCACACAATAAGGGCTGGATTTGGCCCTTATGTACCATCCTATATTCCGCATGCACAGAGTTGCATGCATAATATTTAAGGTTGCCCCCAATGCACAGATACACTACAGCACTTCTCCTGCATGCAGCATTGTGAATCAGAAACTCAATCCGTTAGCCTCTGTTGGCTAGAATATGTGTAGTGGCAGGTGGCTTATCATATATTTGTAATTGTGTGTAACGGAAGTTTTTACAGTTAGAATGGTATGATAGTTACTGGTTGGTGGCTCTTTCATTTTTTTGAACATTCTACAGGAATCTCCAAAACTGTGATTTACAAAATTGCTAAAGCTGCATTTGTATACAACCAGTAATGTAAGTAATGCAAGTCAGAACTTGTATGCTAAGGATTGTATAGCAACAACTTGCCTTTCAAAAATTCCAATAATAGTATTATGACTGGAAGCAGTTACACAAAGCTTAATAAGTTTGTAAACACAGGGAGTATGAGGGCAGACCAATTAAATATTTATAATTACCTGTATGTTTCTTTTCTCTTTTTAACTAGGTATTTTTGTATCGATTGTTTTCTTAAAGAAACACACAAGCATAGAACAAATGCAAGTGCATGTTACAGAATTTTAGATCATATTACATTATGATCAAAGTAGGCTTGTTAAGGGTACATTACTCTGGTGCACATAACATGTAATGTAAAAATAAAGTAGCACTTTGTACTAAGTAGCAGTTAAACAGAAGAATAGATGTTGTGCACATAGACAAGGTCGCCGCAATGCGGTAAGTGGGTGGATGTGCTATAGGGGGCGCTAAGCTGTAGAGGCGCACCGCTCCCTGCAGCTTCGGTCTTGTGCTTCAAATGAACCTTGATGGCTGCCACTAGTTAAACATTGTAAAGCGCTCTCACCATTCTGGTGAGAGAGCCTTTCAATGTTTAACAGTGAAGGCCATGCACTGTGGCTGGAAGGAAGTTTGATATCAGCCACTGCGGCAGTTACACAAAACTGATAGCAAACCCCCTTTAAGTTGCCAGCTGGAACTTTCATGAATCTTACCTTTCTTTTATTTTCTCTCCCTTACTCTGTGTGACATTATCTGGAAATCCTCGCCAGGAAATACCCTGCCAGATCTCCGCAAGAAGTGGCCTCACAAGACTCAAGTAGATCCTCTTTATAAAAGGTCAAGTCTCTGTGCGGTTGAGAAGGAAGTAAAATGACACTGGTAAAAGTAATGAGTCAATGCTACCAGTCTTGTTTGTAGAAGACATAAAACAGAGGAACACTTTCCCAGGATAATAATAAAGGCGTTTCCTCATTCTGAAATATTTGGGTTTTTTTAGTTAATGAATGCAGTGCAGAAACACTTACAAGAGTTGTGTGATAAAATAGGAGGTTCCATGACATAATATTTTTTATCGCTAGTTTCCATCATGGACTTTAATAGGACGCACATTGATTATGACACCTGTATACGGAGTCTCTGCTGTAATATTCCATAGTGTTATGTAGTTATAGTGTCTTCAATATGTGATTTGAGTTTTAATAGAGTTAAGTTTAGATCAGATGGTTAGAGTGTCCTATTGTAATTATGTGCTCAGTGTGACTGCCAGCTCTAGCACCCTGTGGTCTGACAAGTTGCTTTTACTTTCTAAGCACGTCAAAAATGTAGTTCAGCAGACCAAAGGTGATGTTTTACCACATGATGCTATTATTTACCGTGTGTGTGTGATTTATGGGAAATGGACTGGTTAAACATAGCTAGATCTGGCCATTCCCAACAACATGGCAGTAATACTGCACTGGATTCTGTGTAAGTGCAAAAAAAAAAAAACTTTATTAATGTTCTATGTGAATTTCCTGTTGTGAAGAGGGGACACAATTGAAGGGTACATGCTATTGTGAAGAGGCAGAGCATTTTAAATCACAACATTTTTACATTAAAATGCAGCGGGTTATAATAGGCAAAATATAAAGAAGTTAAAATTACACAAAATACTTGTTGTTTCGACTGATTTCATAAAAATTTTCTACTTCAATTGTCTATTGCCCTATCAACAAAGAATGTTAACGCTTTCCAAACCACTACAGTATGGTTTTCAGGCAATGCATTTTGTGGAACGAAAGCTCTATTTTGGAAATACAGGCAGCCAAAAGCTCATTTTCTTCTGTATCTATTTCTAAAAATATGACTAATTAGAAACTTTTGCTAATATATGGCGAAAAATAAATTCGGCATACTTACCCATTTATTAATTTGGAAACCGCCATTGCAGATCCGTCGCACCTGACCTGGACAGGTGAATAGAAGTCTATGATAGTCTTAGGGTCAGGCTGCAGGTAAGGGAGTCTTAGGGTTAGGCTGCGAAGGGGGAGGGGTTTAAGGTCAGGAGAGGGAAGTATTAGGTATTACATACTAAAGAATGTCAGCTAGAATCTGAGTGGTTGCTATCGGCAACATCTCTACTTTTTCAAACCCACAGCATAGTAAATCTGTCCACTAGGGTTAGGCTGTGGGGAGGGGAGTTTTAGGATTAGGCTGTGGGGAGGGGAGTTTTAGGATTAGGCTGCGAGAAAGGGAGTCTTAGGCTTAGGTTTCTGGGAAGGTGGTCTTAAGGTCAGGCTGTGGGAAAGGGAGTCTTGGGGTCAGGTTTCTGGGAAGGGAGTCTTATGGTCAGGCTGTGGGGAAGGGAGAGTTCGGGTAATGGAAGGGAGAGGTTAGGGTGACAATAAGGATAAGGATTGGGGTAGGATATATACTCACCTCTGGCTGCTGCAGATTCGTCCTCAGGATCTTTAATTGCTTGTCCTCAGCAGGACAAGAGTAATCGATACCAGAGAAAATCTGAAATTAGCTGGTATAAAATGGCCCTTTTGGAAAAGGGCTGTCTCGCTGTTTTCAGAGATATGATTATATAACAGACACACAAGATATACAGCAACACTTGTAGCTCAATACTGGACATTGTACAAAAGTACACAATATGTACGCAATTATGAAATTCCGCAAAAATTCCGCAACATGAAATTCGGGCTCATTTCCTAAATCAGGTCCCAAAACTAGCGACTGTAACAAAGTATCCCTTACTTGTGGTGAAATATGTGTACTCAAAGCAACACAATTTAACAACTCATCTACAGACAATGGGCAGGTAAACTTAACCCAATACAGTAATATTGTGAACTAGACCTTCAATTTATGTATGTGCAGACACACAGTGTAATATGCAATTTGGTAAAGAGCGCCGAAACGGTTTTTATTTCTTGTATTTCCTCAGTGGCCATATTTTGTCCTGGCAGTAAGTATTCCATTTATATATACGCTTGTACACCTTCCAAATGCTGAAAAAGAGGTGAGGCCCGTGTTCTATTATTCCTGATTTAAGACACTAATTAAGAAACTAATCCTACCACCAAGGCTGCCTCCACCAGAGCAATGACAACCTTGGTATCTGCCAACATGGCCTATTATTCAAACCCCTGCTGCCAAACTAGTTTGACCCCACCTTAAGATACTGAAACAGAAAATGAGGAAATACAGAGCCATTAAGGTGTTCAATAAACAACCATGAACAAAAGACTGAAAGCTGCAAAGTTGCAAGAAATGGCTCAAGTACTGACAAAGCGACAGATAATTATCTAATGATGATATCACAGATGTTCTAGTTTCTTTTAAAGTTTTATTTATTATCCATGCATATATTAAGACATATATTGCTAATGTATTAGGTTTAGAAATAGAACAAACCTTTCTGTTTCAGCTCGAATCCATAAAAACTTTGATATCAGGTGTCTAGGGGTTTTATCCAGATAAGAATATACAAGGAAAAGATAGAAAGAGCAAAATGAGGATAGGTGGCCATCAGTCCTGGAGAGTGAGAAGATAGATGAAGGAGAAATAAGGAAAGTTAAGGAGATCATTCATTAGAAAGTAAGGAGAAAGGCTCCTTGATTCTTTTTCAGATGTTTAAGTAGTTGTGGTGCATGAAGCGTTTTGTTTTGCAGTATCATATGACTGTAACCCATTAATTGCCACCCATTTCAAATCTTATTGGAGTCTCTATTTTATTATTGACTATGGGCCGTATTCAGAGATCCGTTTCTTTAAAGTACACATATATAGGCACGGCCGTTGCAAGGCAACACCCATGACACTCCCCTCACATGGACAGGTTGACGGTTACTTATGAGCGCCTCGACCACCCTTATCTTTAAGTGTGCATTTCCGGGCATATAATACTTCCGTACATGCGTATCTAATTAACCACGCCCTCAAACGGTCATTTAAATGCCTCCCCCCACCCACTTACACGGATCTTGCTCCGGACGGATTATAAACATGCCCCTCCGTACGGATCTTCCCACGTGCGATTCACAAGTCCGTGCCTGCTAGACTTCTGTGTGTAAAATCCATTTAGATTGCGTAAATTTAGTTACTATGTATGCACAGTTCATCGTCATTGTGACGCTACTACGCATGCTCCAATGGTCAGGAGCAGAAGAAAAAAAAAACTCCCTCCCCCGACCCTGTAACCCTTTTATACTTACCTAATAGTGGCAGCAGCATGGAGCCCCAAGTACCGCTGCCGCCGCTACATTCGGCACCATCCTTCTGTATTACACAACTTCCTGGCACATCCGAGATGGCGACGGGGGTCCTTCCTATGTACTGAAGGGACCTGCTGTCGCCATCTTCAATGCGGCAGGTAGTAGTGTACTACAGAAAGATGGTGTTGCCCCTGTTGACCAAGGCTGCTCTGCAACTGTTACTCCCAGGGCATCATCTAGGGGCATTCTGAGGGAGCTGTGGACACAGTGGGCCGCATCCTCAACTAATTTGGTAGCTCTACGTATAGTTTTGTTACTTAGATTGCGTATATGTGGTCTTAAAGACCGCATATACGCAATTTACGTAACGAAACGATACGTAGATTACGTACAATAGTTACTATGCATATGTATTAGCTACCTATTGGCAAATTACGGTCGTGTGTGGAAGACGGACATACTTGAGAATCCAGCCCAATGTGACTACCGACCAGGGAGAGGCAGAAGGAGGGGAGGGGCAGGGCACACCCACACCACGCCCACGTCCCATCCATCCGCACACCCACACAGCAGCAGCCCGAGTTCGGACACAGGACCGGATACAAGCTCGGAAGCTGTGGACACAATGTGATCACCAGCCAGGGAGAGGCAGACTGAGGGGTGTGGCACACCCACACCACGCCCAGCCACACACCCATACAACAAGAGTAAAAACAAAACAACAACAACAACAACAACAACGTACCAACAAGAAAACAACAATAACAATATAAGAACAAAGATAACAACAATGGGCCCGATCCAGAACAACGCTGAGTGAATTTACGCGTGGCGGAGACGTAAAATCGCCTTTTGGTAAGTACTGCGGGGGGGGGGTTGTATTTAAAGTGTACAGTATGGGCGTGCTTAGCTGCGTAAATACGTGTTGCCCATACGTACGTGTGCGGATCACTGCTGTTACGTTGCCAAAAGTTAAGGTAGCTCAAGGTCAAGGCCACGCTTCAATTCAAATATATGAAATGTGTGCAAGTGTATATATTAATGGTGAAGTGCAGCCAAGGACCAAAGTGACCACTGTGTAACTACAAGGAACAAAAGAGAGGTCCGGCGCTCCAAACAAACATTATATAACACTATGTGTCAGCACATACATAAAAAGGAGGTTTAGTTCACAATATAGCTAAATTGGGTTAATCTTACCTGCCCAGCGCCAAGGCACCTCCTGTAGGTAAGTCCCTATCCGTTTATATAGAATATATATCACTTTATATTGACAGTAAAGAAGAAGGGAAAACACATCTGCCCAAGTGACTAGACCGGTTTTAAGCAAACATGAACTCACATATCTGAAATGCCAGAAACAATACTTGCACTACAAATAGTATTTTGATTTAGAATCACTTATGTAATGATGTTTTACTTCTGTAACTTGGCTTTTGCCAAGCCTACATAACAATGGCCATTCTCTATATGTTAAGAGGTCCTTCTATTGACTATAATCAGAAATTCATTCTCCATTTATCATAGGACAGGGTCTACAGTTCTGAATTAGTTGTGATTGAGCTGTAAGCAACACATGCATGGGGATACATTATCCACCCTTTGCTCCACTAGCTTTTTCCCTCGCATGGACAGCTTCCGATAGCTAGGACCTACCTTAAATTTTCCAACTTGTTTGAACAGAAAATGGCAGTGTTACTTAAGTCTAGATCACTGCCCAGTAAGAAGGCACACTTCTACATTGTGGAGCAGGCATGTCAAAAATCCAGTTGGGCCAAACAATCCAATTCTAAGACGGTGTGGGCCACAAGAAAAATAAAAAGTCTTGTCTAGCCTCCCCAGTATTCCCCATCCATGTCTCTCCAGCCTCCCCAGTATTCCCCATCATGTCTCCCCAACCTCCCCTATATTCCCCATCATGTCTCTCCAGCCTCCCCAGTATTCCCCATCCATGTCTCTACAGCCTCCCCAGTATTTCCCGTTCATGTGTCTCTCCAGCCTCCCCAGTATTTCCAGATCATGTGTATCTCCAGCCTCCCCAGTATTCCCCATTCTTGTGTCTCCAGCTCCTAGCATGCCCCATCATGTGTCCCCAACCTCCCCAATATTCCCCATCATGTCTCCAGCTCCCAGTATTCCCCATTCAAGTCGCTTCAGGTCCCAGTATTCCCCATCATGTCTCTCCAGCCTCCCCTGTATTCCCCATCACATTTCTCCAGCCTCTCCTGTATTCCCCATCACATCTCTCCAGCCTCTCCTGTATTCCCCATCACATCTCTCCAGCCTCCCCTGTATTCCCCATCCATGTCTCTCTAGCCTCCCTAGTATTCCCCATCCATGTCTCTCCAGCCTCCCCAGTCTTTCCCATTCATGTCTCTCCAGCCTCCCCAGTACTTCCTGTTCATGTGTCTCCAGCCTCCCCAGTATTTCCCGTTCATGTGTTTCCAGCCTCCCCAGTATTTCCTGTTTCTCCAGGTCCCCAGTATTCCCCATTATTGTGTCTCCCACACCTAGTATGCCCCATCATGTGTCTCCAACCTCCCCAATATTCCCCATCATGTCTCCAGCTCCCAGTATTCCCCATTCATGTCTCTCCAGCCCTCAGTATTCCCCATCATCTCTCTCCATTCTCCCCAGTAATTTCCTATTTATATGTCTCCAGCTCCCAGTAATTCGCCATTCAAATGTCTACATCTTCCAGTAATTTCCCATTCATATGTCTCTAGACTCCCCAGTATATACTTTACTTACCTTTCTGCTGATCTCCTCAGCGGCATGCTCTCTCTTCTTCACTGAGACGCTGCTTTGACCTAATGTCAAATTAGTGTCATATGCATAAAGCAATCTGGTTCCTTCTATCAGCTGCAGCAGCAGCAGCAGCAGGAACCCCTTTTCGGTCATCGTGATGGCCCTGCATTTAACACAGTGGTCCACTGGGCCCACATAGATATACAGTGCCACAAAAAATATGCCACAAATTTGAGCCACAAGTTTGACACGTCTGTTATAGTAAAAAGTATAACTTACTTGTGGTCCCAATCCAGCACAATGCATTCCAATCACGTAGCACAATTGTGTGCAGGTGCACAGCACGCTAAACCTAATGAATAACAATGTGAAATAATTTATTACTGTATGAAAAATACATATTTCTTCAGTGTTTACCTCCCTTGCACTTTGGAAAAATAAAGACCTTTGAAAAAAATCAATTTCAACAAGTTCTCTGTCTTTCAGCCCTAGTTATCTATTTGCTACAGTCAGCTTACATGCTGTAACCAATTTACCCATCATTTTGTATTACATCGCAAGGGGGGATTCAAAAGATACCAGCACCTACATTTGCATAGAAAGGAACGGAGATGGACCTTCCACAAATCATACTTAGCCAATGATTCTAGCTTAGTTGTATGAACCAATCGATGTACACTTTAAAGCTGAAATTCAAGTCTCAGCGCAAAACAAAAGGTTCAAAAGCATACACTATTCAGTTAAAGGTAAAATAAACTAAACTATGTATTCGGAACAAGGGAGTTCGTGTAAGCAACAAGGCATAAAGGATAATTCATCACTCGACTGAAATAAATATAAACAACAGATCTGCATGTGCAACGGAAAACATAAACAACAGTTTGTGGTGGTATAAGACCTCCACCTCTGCAAAAAATTATTGCTAGATTAAACATAAACAAGTTTAACAATGTAAAACATGTACAATGTATTAAACTACAAAAAATGTAAACATTCTATTTGTTATGCCAAACCTTTTAATATTATGACAGCCCCCATAGAGAATTACAGTAGCATGCAATATGATTTGACATGGCTATGTTGCATAAGGGAACATGCATCTCCCCCCACACTAACTTTGAAACCAATATTGTATCACCACCGGCACATGAGATTATTTATTCATGTTTAATCAAGGATTTTTTTTTTTATAGCCCCAGCAAACTACAAAGCTCTTTACAATATAAGCAATTATTTAAAAACAAGAGTTAGTGGAAACATACTGAGGGCCCGATTCAATTAGCTTCACACCGGCATATTTTGCGGTGCGAAGCAAATTCCGTGAATTCTTTTTGGGCATCTTTTATGCGCACCCCATAGAAGTGCGCATAAAAATTTGCCCATTTTTCATACCGTATATGACAGGAAAAAGCACAGTGCGCACTTTTCACCTCATCACGGCTAATTGAATCGTGCCCTGAGTGGGTAAGGGGGCTTTCTCGCGAGCTTACAATCTATAAGACATTAGTTTTGATCGGTATTTTGATACTTTGCACCGGCGTTATTTGTGGTGCCAAGCTAATTCCACAAATTTTTTGGGGACATTTTAATGCGCATAAAAATGGGCTCATTTTTCCTACCATATATGGCGGAAAAAAGCGCACCATGATCTTTTTCCCGTCATCACGGCTATTTGAATCGGGCCCTTAATATTTTATAACGCACAATGGATCAGCAATGGGTGTATGGTAAAAAGGGTCAGTCAAACAGCAGTGTTAGTAGCAGAACTAAAAGGTGCAAGCTTGTGTAAATCATGTAATACTAGAAAGGCAAATTGGATAGCAAAGTGATTGCACATAGAATAGACAAAGGTTACTTGTAACCAAATTCATGATAAAACCTCCAACCCACACTCAGGCCTTTAAAAAGTGGTAAGCCAGTTTAGTGTAGCAGGAGGGCAATGATTAATTGGGGGCAGGAAAATTTGTCATTTTTGCCAGTGCTCGGGTATGGAAGAAAAACAATCAGGTTCATGTTGATTTAATTAGTTTATCATGCTACTTTATTGCTTGGAGAAAAGAAGATGGCTCCTATTCTAATAAAATATGAACTTACTCTAGTGCATGGTTTATACTTGGAACATGTCAGGTGGTATTCAAAGGAACTGGGCAAGGTTGTGAGGAAGAAGAGAGAGAAGAGAGAGACCACTGGTCTAGTGTGACCATCATAATGGAACACACTGTTCTGAAAAAAACTACAAACTACCAAAATGCCCACTTGCATTAGGGATGCAGTGTAAAATACCAATGTAGGGAGCCTGTAATGAAGCAGAAGAGAACAGACCAACATAGCGTGACTAAGATACATACTGTAATATTGATAAGATCCACACAGTGACAGGAAAGCCTGAAGGGAATAAAGCTACAGGAACTTGGTCAGCAGGGCAGGA
>WWET01000523.1:269926-280526 GCA_011038615.1 Limnodynastes dumerilii
ATTTATTTATTTCAGAAAAACATGACTTAGAGAACTACTTCATAGACACCTCAAATATACTATAATAACAGTGAGGAACCACCATGACTAGTATGACACTTACCCAAGAGTCATTTCCACTAATGTGTTGGGACTTGTGTACATTGTGTTAACTGCTGGTTTTATTCCCCCAGAACTAGCAAACATTTTCTGAGCAATGGTTTCTTGATACTACAAATAAAATGAATAATAATGACAAAAATATAATTTACAAAAACAATGAAAAATACCTATAAAATGAATAAAAACAAGACAACGTTACTACTTTTTATCAGCCTAAACATAATAGTATTGAACACAATAGTTATAAAAGAACATTACCTCATTAATGTAATGCTGGCATTTGGAAACTTCCTCTGCGATGTCAAAACACTGGTTTTTCAAGGTAAATACCTGTTTTCGTAACAGAATCATCTTTCTAAAGACAAAAAAAGATAAAGACAAATTTAATTTCACACACTGTGCCTTCTACTTATACCTACAAATCCATAAATTCATTTAGTCACAAGTTTTCTCTAAAGACTCCGGCTATACTTGCCTCATCCAGTCCTGGGCTTTGCTGCGGAATGCATCATACTTGCCAACACATTCATCCTTGAACATCTTGAAGGCTTTTGTTGCATGGATGCACAGTTTTTGTCTGTACACAAGAACAAATACTATTACTATGAAATAGTATGTAAATAAAACAGTACTGATATAACTACTAATCAAAATACATGGCCGTCTATTTCAATATCCAAGCATGTTAATACTTTTTTAACCAGATCTAACATAGTCTTGAAGTTCTAGCATGCTGCAAATGTCCTGAAAGGATACGTGGCTCGCTCCCTCTGCTCCACTATGGAACGCATGGTTAAAATAAGCACATGCTAGTTTAGCAAATAAAAATATGTGTACTCTGGTAGAGGTAGTGAGTCAAAGTTTGAATGTAATGGGACCCCTTGGCTAGATTCCATATACTCTGCAGGGTTGGATAGCTGACCACCATTTTCTGTAACACTGGAACCAGCTGCTGCAATGGGTTTTTAGTCTGAATAAACTATTTTAAAGGTGGTGCCTCCATGTGAGTTAGCTCTCAAATTTAAAAACACATGATACATGACCAAATATTGGGACTCTTCTATTTAGCGTCAGGACCACCTTTGCAGAAAAGCCTTGAAAGCGACAGGTGGCTTTTCATATACTTGTAAATGTGTGTAAGCATTATTTCTGCAGTTTATTTTAAAGATAGAATATCTGTAGATAGCTACTGGTTAATAGCAGTGTTCTGTGGCATGAGCAAGCTTGTACAAAAACATGATACTTATGCATTTAAGCTACTTTAAAAAAAAACAAAAAAAAAAAACAGTGGTGTGTGTGTGATTGTGTACACACACACAAATTTACTGCAATTAAGTATTCAAGCCAGTTAAATATAATTTTCCAGTTTAAGACCATTAACAACAGTAGTGCACCATCATGAGGGATTCTCGCCAGTCAAACACGGACAGTACACAGACAACCATCTGAATATCAACTGAAATCTGACACATTAGCTCTGAGGCTTTCAACTAGACCTACTGTATTTGATCTTTCTGGTTACAGAGAAAGCTGAGCGGTAAAAGGAATATTGGCAGTGATCCAGTCAACATGCAAGTACCAAATATATTAAGGTACCTTTGGTAAGCCCCAACTAAAATATAAAGTGAATATTTTATTCCTTTAAATGACTTTTAAAATAATGGTTACTTGAACTTCGGTTATATCATCTTATTTTCAGGTATTATTTCAAACATGAGGGGCATCAAATAAAATATAAATTACAAAAAAAGATTTAATTAGCAATGGTTGCACTCCAATTATGTTAGTATTAGTATAAGGAGCTAATAAAATGACCAAAACTACAGTGAAATGCAACAAAACAGCTTAAAAGAAATCTTCAAGTAGTAGTTAATGTTACAAGTTATATGTTGAAGATTAGATAATACGCCTTTATTTATACACAAACTGCACACAATCAATTCTCTGTTCTGCAAGAAAGTATATTTGTAGACATACGTCAACCCATGTCATAAACATTCAAACTGAGAAAAAAACATTATATAATTATAGCTATTTTCCTCACTTCCATGATTAACATAAGAAAATCCACTAATCAGATTGGTTAACATTTTTGAGCTCTTCCTAAAGTGATAGTAATGGGGGCTTACTAAGCTTATCCTCTTAAGCTTAGAAAGCTAGAAGCAGAATGCTTTTACAGGATTGTTTCACATGTCAAAGTAATAGACCTTAAAATGTGCTTGGATGATAACTGGCACTTACTTGTCAAACTTGTGTATTTGTTCTTCATTGTACAAAAGCCCTGGAAATTGAAAAAAAAGAGTGAAATTCAATATTTTAAATGATTAATCTCTTTAAAAATATTCTTATAATAACTGTACATAGCTTGTGAGATTTTACAGAAACATTCAAGATCAATGTTTACTTCAATAAACGTATTTAATATAGTTGGTTGTATGGTTTTAATAACAGCCCACCCTCCAAATGTTATGCAATGCATTAGTTATTGATTTAAGAAAGGTGGATTAATGCCAGAGAAAGAACCACAGAATATTGCTTGTTGCTAGTTTGTAGGAAACACATTTGGTTTTATTTAATTTTATTACAATTTTTGACATTTAAAAAGATTACTGGCTATTTAGTGTAAATTTAGTTTTCTCTGACAAGATGTATGGTATTTTATGGAAAATTATTGATGAAGAATTTTTTAGAAGGGTGCACTCTAAACAAATTTTGGGTATAAAGATATACATACTCCATACGATCCCCACAAAAAAGTTTAATAAATAGCTCAGTGGAGATATGATAAATAATCTAAACAATATAAGAAAAGAGGAAAAGAATACCATTTCTAATTCTAAGTTACATATCATTCTAACTAAACATTATGGTTACTACGAAAACAATTTCCTGGCTCAGGAATGAGTAAAAGGAAGATTTAATGATATACCCAAAATGCAATAGGAGAAAAAAAAATATCAGAGAAATGAAAGGTATTTTCATCTAGCATCAGTTACTCTTGAACTGTCTCAGACCTCAATAACAGGGCATAGTTTCTGAATTTGCTCCAAATACAGAAAATAGATATACTGTACCAACAATTTGATAATAAACCCCAAAAAGCTGACTGTGTAAAACACTGAGCATATGAACAAGCACACATCGAAAGTTTTCAAAAATATAATAGTTGGAATGTCATCTGTGGTGACTACTAAATAAAGATTCTGCATTGTTATGGTGAAAAGTACTTTACAGTAAAAAAAAAAAAATCTCTATACATGTGAAATTAAATATCTTCCACCTAATTGAATGGTTTAAAAATAACAAGCAAACATGATTATATTATTTTGGCTATTTCTACATTACACATTTAAGATATCATCACTTGGTTGTACACATTTAGGCAAATAAACATTTATTAATCAATGGGCCCGATTCACCTCTATGAGGTGCAAGATAAAATTTATGAAAGAAAATTTGTGAAAAAAGTACCGCAACCAGACACTGCGGTCAATTGAATCAGGCCCCATGAGTCTACAATGGTTCCTTACTTAATTAAAATAAACACTGCATTGATTTAGTCTGCCAATATAATATAAAAAAGGTAAACAAAGGAAAAGCAGGTAAACTCACTGCGCTGTGCTTTGTCCTTCTTGAACTGGCCGCTGATTTCTGTTAGCAAACTGAGTAACACTTGCAGTTTCTCCACACTACAGGAGACAGATGCATAAATTATCACTAAAATATTCAACATATATTTCCAAGAAATGATGTATGATTATTTATTAACTTATTTACTTTCTGTCACTTGGGTGTGTGCCTTCAGCATTCAGCCAGGAGTCAGTGAGGAGACCTACAGGCGATAATTCATTCTTAATGTCCCGCAGCGACGTTTCTAGATTTTGGTGGGAGCTAGAAAGCTGTAATAAAGGAGGAAACACAATAAATAAAAGCATAAAGTCATTTTTGTACAGAAAGCATCAAAATTTCCTCAAAATTCATCAACAATTACACACCAAATAGAGCTGAGGAAAAATTTATTTTTTAGGTAATTTCAAAGAAAGCTGGAAGGATTTCCACAATACTTTGTGTTCTCTTGTGGTGAAATATGCCTATCACTTAACATGGTGCTAGATGCTCCAACAGATGATCTAATAATTTCTGAAGGACAGTAGAAATTCATTGTTTCATATAGACTTTTGATGTATATTCTATTTTCTTTTACAAAAATGAGAAAATATTGGGCTAGAGTGTAGTCTCTTTATTTTAGAAATCCTGTACCAATATCTGTTGTATAAATCACATATCTACATTGTTCAAAATGTAATTCATATGTTTTTTTCTATTTTTATGCAAGCCTTAATAAAAATATTTTGGGCAAAAAAGTGGAAGGAAGGGAAGATTAAAGCAAGAGAAAAAGAGTGATCCTTATCAGCAGATACAGGCTTCACATATATATATAAATATATATTATTTATTGATTTATTTATTTATTATTAAACTGGTTTAATTGCCTAGCACCATCATTATATAACTCCCTCCTGCTGTAATATTGTCTTTGAAAAGTTCCTGAGACCTGTCCCAACCAGATTAGATCTATCAGTTGATGTAATGTTTTCAAAAGAAGGCTTTAAGCCTATTAAATATTTCAGGAAAATTCAAAGATGACAAGTTTCAAAGAAAAGCAAATGTATAGCAAATTTGAAAGAGTCAGATATGATTTTGGCAGGTTTATAATCCCAGTTACAATGACGTAGCTAGCACAGATGGTCTGGACTTCCCTATGGACATACTTGAAAAATTGTCCAAGGAAAGTTTAAGCTATAATGGATATTACATTTTAAACAACTTGGGTACAAATCTGTGTTCATAATTGGATCTGCGTCCAAAACTACAGATGCTGCCAAGACATTAGGAAATAAAGACACAAAAATGTGAAACTCTAAAACTCTAATATTTTTATATAAGAATGTATAATAGAAATCTTATATACAATGAAAGCTGTATATGATGTAGACAGTCTAATTGCCAAAGCAGGACAACAAAATCACAAATTCTGAAGAAGTCTAATTATAGACGAAACGCGTTGGCACACTATCACAATTGTTTTAAACAGTAAAAGCTCTATTTTGACATTTGCAACAATGTCTTCATTTCACATGAGTAGAATATATTACTCCATTTAAATTATATTTAAATTATATCAAAACGATACGCAGTTTACGTACAATAGCTACTACGCATGCGCAGTAGCTATTGTTCATTGAATTACGTCTGTCTATGGAAGACGGACGTAGTTCTGGATCTACCCCATAGTCTCTAATCGCAGGTGCCATAGTACCTAATAATACATGGATAATGTTCGCACTGATACAAACAACCAAAATAAGTTTCAGAGTCCCACTAAAACAAAGTGTAGTGACTTGCTGATCAGTCATGGAGCATAGGGCGAGATCCAAGATGGGCTTGCTTGTCTCCATGCAAAGATCTACATACTCCCTAACCTCCTCACAGAGATGCTTCACCCTGCCAGGCTTGTAATTATCCATGCCTATGCTATAGTAACAGGATCAAGGAAGAGGGGGTTGAGGTAGGGTTGGTTACATTCTTACAGACTGTGGTTCATAAAATCAGGTCCAAAGGGGGCTGGAGTGTGGATATGTAGACAGAGGGCCCTCCTGTCCACCGGTAAGAAAAACTGCCGACGAGCGTTTCAACAAAGTTTATTCACAGGTGCTGCAATCAGGAACCGACTACAGTGTCCAATGGAATGAGTTAGCTCATCTGGTTGAATAATTGATTAGTCTGTAGTTTAACCACTGCTGGATGTGCTTGAGACTTAGCAAAGATGGAAATTATGCATGCTATTAACAACAGTCATTTTACAGGAGGGAGAGAGGAAACAGCGCTGCAAAAAAAAAACGGGCTACTCAAAAAAATCGTAGCTAGGGTAAGGTTATTAATTGGGAATTCTAATGGACAGGCCCTAGCATTTTTTGAGGGTTTTTCTGCGTTTTAAAAGAAAATCTTTTCAACACACTAGAGAGATTCTTGGCCCAATCTACGATAATTGTGTGATCGGACTGATAATTGATCTAATGTGTGGCCAACTTAAGTAAAATAGGAGCATAGTAGTACTTAATAGTCCGTTGAAAAGGTTGCAGGAAGATTTTTGTTCCATATTAATCACGCCTAATTTTTCTTTTCTAAGAAACTGCTATTTTAGGGGGTAATGCATTTGTAGGCAAACAAATGTAAATATTACAACAAGACAAAAAATCAGATGGAGGCAGAATAAACAGGGAACAGACAAGCACAGAAGCAAATGACACACTTACTCGGAGCAGCTTGGAATGTATTTCATATATTTCTGATTCATCATTCATTTGCATCATATGTTCATATCTGAAATGACACAAGACAAACCATTCAACTGTAAAAAGGATAAAACTTATTTTCACATATTCCAACTTGAGTTCAAGGCGCTGTCTGCATTAGATAAAGTAAGCCTATGTTTTTTATGACAAAGACAACATTTAAGTTCCTTTACTCTCCTATGGCATACTTTAGGAACAATCATAATTAATTAGTTCAGATCAAAAGTGATAATACTGCTCATTTTAACTGTTGTATTTTAAACTGCAAGCACTTTTTCTGATGAGAAACAAGCTCTAAGAATTTCTAGTTGATCACTGAAAAGTAGAATGGAGTAGTGCATCTTGCTAATGTGCAAAGCCTCCAAAGGTCCTGCTACAATAGTGCTTTTCAACTTTTTTGGGGGAAGTACCAGTCGGCCACTATGGACTATGTTAAGTACCACTTTGCATATCATTGAGACACATACCTATGACGCATTATTTTTTTTTAGTTGTTGTTTTTGCAGTGATTTTAAGGTGCAACTTCTACATATGCCATTTAGCCCCCCAAGATATTTTTATTAATTATGCCCACCTAACATTGGTCCAAGTACCACGAGTGGTGCTAGTACTACTGGTTGAGAACTCCTGTTCTACAACATGAATTAATGATCTTCTGTGTACCATACATTCCTACAGTACTTGAAAATACCAAATGGAAAGTACACCATTATCTACCTGTTGTTATCTATGTTCTCACCATATGTACACAAGAAATGTTAACCTATTACATTTTCTTGATCTCTGTGTAATTTATTTTAGATGTATTTACAAATGATTATGATTCACAAGTTGCAGTCAAGATAAAGTGCTTTACATGTTTAACAGTGATGTGTACAGTGAAATAATGATGACAGTTCATATTATCAGTAAGATAGAGGTTTCAATAAAGTTTTCACAACTCACATTTTCAAGTCTTTTTCTAGGCTTCTGTTGCAAAAATTAAAATTCAGAGTAACTTCAGTGTTTTTATGAACAGTTTCATTGTATTCCTCCTTCATTACTTCACTAAAAATAAATAAATTACATTTTTAATATAAGATAGAAGTACTTCATGAACTAAAATGTCAAACAAAACAAAAACATGTATAAATAGATAAAAGAACTAGGCACACTCTCTGCAATATAGGGCAACTGTTCTGTTTATTCAGTATGACCTAAATTACCATTAGATCTCATAATAGTGCTACCAAAACCAACAGGATCTGTAAATGCATTCAGAGAAGTAACCATGTCCGAGATCCAGATTCCACCCACAAGGAGCACAAAATGACTGCATTTTGTGTGAGGTCATGTGCATGGGACTCACTGTCAGTATGGATCTGGAACCACTGCATCCATACTTCTGTTTGGAAGTATTTCAGGTGATGAGTCAGAATGCGAGAAGAACATACGCGGGGTTAGAAGAGGCATATATTCACAGTGTACAGTAATGGAACTTTCAAGCTGTCCACAATTTATATGAGGATAGCTCAGAAATTTTAAGGAAAGGTCCACGGATCATAACTCTGGACAATATTTACAGCTATGAGTGAATTAAGTGTGGACAGATCCGCACCTAACTCACCCGTCCTGCCCCTATCCCATCCCCCCATTTTTAGGTACCTTATGGCAACCTTATCTACCCATGCGGAGTTTCCTTCTTAAGATGGAAACTCTGTATGGACATTGCTTTTCCCCACCCTCCCTGGTAATCTAAATCACTCCCCCTCCCACTTCTACTTAATCACTCCCTGAGGCGGCATTAAGCCACCTCTACTTAAGCTACTCCGTGCAGTCTTTAAAGACCGCACAGAGGCAATCTATGTACTTAACTGGATTGCGTAAATGATCTACTATGTGTCTGCTTCTTAGGTGTGAATACAATCTGGCATTGGAGCTCTTAATGCATGAGAATCGGAGATCTGGCACATTAGGGAAACTGGAATAGCACTACATATAAAATATCACACAATATGCAAAGAGAAGACCTCTCCTTATCATACTGTAAGCCATTTTCATTTAAAACAAAGAACTCATTTAGCAATCGATCAGTGGTACATATCTCAGGGTACGTCAAAAACAGCAGTGATTCTGTATCAGGTACAAATAACCCAAACCCACAAGTGAATGGACAATAAAATATGCAGTGCATTGAAGTGTCATATAAATAAATGAGTACAGTACCTGTAGACAACCAATTCAAGTCACATTTCCCATATAAAATACAATTTTATACACAGCTTTAAAATCGCAATAGAAACATTTTATTTTATGTGGCATCAGAAATAGAAATAACCAATAAGTCATTCCAATAGAAAACTTAAATTACTAGATTATATTGCAGCTGCAGCACTAATGAATTAACTATAGTCAGCTGGAGTGGATCTATAAAACAGACAATCAGCTAGTCATTATAATCACATGCCCTCCAGTACCAACAGGTACAACTTTTGTGTTCAAGTCTTGTTAATGATGTAATTGCTTCCCCACTGTCGGTATCTAGAATTGTAATTGACACAAAACTAGGCATATTTGATATGCTTGTGCTGTATGGATATGCAAATAACTAAAGTACTGGCAACTCTACATGAGGCCCTCAGTTGTAAACATTGTTTTATGCCTAGATACAACCATTTACCCTGGGTCATGACACTTTTTATTTCTGACACTACAGTATTGTTTAAGAACAAACAGCGACCATAACTTACATAAGCCACGATATTGCTTTCCGCATAAGCTCCTGTAAGAGCAGTAGAGACGAAGCAATTCTACAGTAATAGCAAACAATCCCAGTTACTGCCTGGTAAACAGAAAAAGAGATACATTTACCATAAGGGAATAATATGTTGGTGAGTGCAATTAGTTTTTTGCTGTTATTAAAATATTATTTGTTTTTACATATGTAAAATAATAAAAACAACAAAAACAAAAGTATACATTAAGCAGTACATACCATGACAGAATATTTTCTGAATTCATCAAATTATGCAAAACTTGTTTATCAACTTTACAAAATACATTGGCTTAAATAAGACAACTACCACTAGTGAAATGTGCAAAAATATGTAGTTCTATCACATTAAGTGATCACAGAATAACTTTCCAGACATAGGACCGGATCCCGATTTAAGGGAATATTCTCTACATTAGCTTCCGTTGCAAAGGCTAACACTGCACGCTGGAATGTGGATACTCCCCCGGCATACCTGCCTGCAGGATTTACTTCCATGCCTTGGACCCATACCTTTAGTATTTCACATACGTGTGTGTGTATTGTGTGTAGAATACTGGACTGCATGTAAGGGCTTAGTCTACCCTTTACTGTACAATTTAAATACTTGCCGATTCACCATACGTATCTCCCACTGTATCGGACAGATGTTTTCCGATGCAGAATTCCTTGTATTGTGCATGGCCAGTACACACTGACAGCTCCTTATATGACAGCTCCTTATATGACAGCTCCTTATACATATACAATACATATATTTAATATTTTACACTTGTCCCGTCTAAGCAGCAGCGCCACAGTAAAATTAATTCTGAAAGTGAGGAGCTTAACATGTTTCAGTTAAGATTTTAAGTATTATATTTTGCCAAAATAGCAGGAGTAGACTCCAAGTCATGCCATCTTGTCCATCTAAGCCTATTACTTCTACTAACTATATACATGGCTAATGCTACACCTCACCTTTATAAATACACACCTTAAACTGCGGGGACTAACAGGACAGAGCCAATATCACGTCAACACCTACAAAGTCAGTGAACATGGAGCCACACATTCTTCATGTTGATAACTTTGATGACACACATATTAATGCTCATAAATGTGGTCACAATCATTATTTGTGAATTTTGCCACATAAAGCATTTTGCTATTTCAAATTTGTGGGATATATGAACTGCAGAATTTAGTCATTTTGACAGGCTTCAACCATTCAAAGGATATGTGGAATTTACTAGTTGTACTCGCATGATTAGAGAAGGGCCCCCGGAACCATCCACAGAGGCGGCCCTAGGGTTTGCGGGGCCCTAGGCGGACCCTATTCTTTCTCTTTTTCATCTTTTTGAAAAAAAAAGTTTTAACTTTTTTTTTTTTTTTTGCAAGCTTGGCGTCC
>WWET01000523.1:285795-298943 GCA_011038615.1 Limnodynastes dumerilii
TTGTAACGCAGGGCATGATGGCACTTGTGGTTCTCCAAGCGCTAGCATGCCCTGTCATCCTTGGGCATGCTGATGATTGTAGCACTACACTACACTACACTACAATTCCTGGTGATGTGAAAGGGTCAGACCCGGGAATTTCCCGGATTTTTGGTGGACTTATAACGCGGTTTTGAAAATGACACGGCACTGCTCCCATAAAAGACCCGGGTACAAAATACCGGGTTTTTCTGGGATGGTGATGTGAAAGCGGTATAAGATGCAATATTCTTACACTTTATTCCAACGTGAAAATATAAAATGGAAATGGATCCTTATGCTCTTAATAATAGAAAATATCTTAACACATCCATATAATTTAGAAAATTCACATATATTAAGAAATCCATAAAAAGAGACTACAGTAAAACACTTAGAAATCTTGCTGATCACTAGAATGTACAACCAAAAGTTGAAGGACTTAAATTCAAAATACTGTATTTTTTGTTGCATTAGTACATATTAAAGGCATTATTATTTTTTGTAATCCATTCTAAGAACACAAGTATTCCTGCAATTATCATAATTTAAATAGTGAATAAAAGTCAATCATGCTAGTTTCTAATAAAACATCTTCACATTACTGATGTACACACATCACATCGCAATAGTACAGTGGCAAACAGTAAAAACCCAATTGATGTACACACTAGTTTTCACAATAGGATCCCTATGGAAAATAAGGATGTCAAAACTTGGGATATTAAGTTACAAGTCACCCCAGAAATACTTGATTTTCTGAACTCCTAGGTTTCCTATGTTTTACGGTTGTACAAAAAAGAGGAACCACTTGTCTTCATTATGCCAAATTATATATAAAATATATACAGTAGTGAGGTGGTAAAGGGTTAACCTCTTGTTTTCCCAATATATATTGATCATCTCCTTAGAATTGTATGAATAATAATTATAATAGATATTTTGACAAAAACACATGGTGTGGACTTACATATTGTACGAGTGAATATATATTTTGTGGAGAGTCATTTGCTGCAGTGAAAAGACATGGAGTACAATCCTATGAAAAATATCATTTGTTACTGCAAAGAATTGGTCAAATCCCCAACATTTCTCCTGGTCAGCTTCTAGAATATTTGCCAGCACTGGAGTGAATAGAGACTGCAGGCCACTGGAATAAATAAGAATTACGTTATTATAAATAAGACAATGTAAATATGTGCATATTTATATAGTGTCTTATTAGGAAACACCAAGTTACAATAGCCCTCATTACCACCAGTGATCTTTCATGGACTGCTGGGGTCACCAACAATGGCTAAGCATTCCTTATTCTTCTACTAAGGGACAGGGATGGTGAGAAATTGGGGTAACTGTAGTGGGTAAGAAATGACAATTCTCACTCAGAAAGGATGTTCACTTCTCTGTCTAAGAATAGGAAACCGGAATACGCTTAAAGCAGATTTAGGAACTGTAAGGACAGACTAGGACCAAAGCCTTATATTTATTACAGCCAGACTAAATGCTTTATTCTTTTTAGCCAGGAAGTAGAATTTACAGATTCCTTGAGTTTATTTAAAAATAGACTCTGCTGTTTAACACTATAGTCAAGTAATTGTACTTAATTTTTACTGTAATGTACATTTACATGTCATAGTTTTTCAGATACTTGCATTTTTCCTGCAGTTAATCGCATGGGTGAACAGATTGGTGTGAAGTGCTTACCATCTTTTGTCTTTTACAGTTTTTCTTTGTATACCCAAAGTCAGACTATACAGATTAACGATAAGCATTTAGGATTCATTGTGTAAATGAATGAACTATGTGAGCACTTTCTATACTTACAAGGACAAATTGCAGCTAAGGGGCATATCCCAATTCCATTCTATTGGACCATTTTCAGCTCTCTGTACACCAGAGATTGCACCAGATGGTTTCCCAGTAATTATTTTGTACCTGTATTAATAAGAAAATACAATTTATGGAACAAAATGTTACATTCTCATCGATTCAAAGGGGCAGATTCAACTGAGTGCAAAGCTGCCGAAATTCATAAACTTAGGCAACTTTGTGCCAAAATTCAGCATAGCGCAATCAACAACATCGCAAACAAAAAATAAACACACTTAAAAAGAATAAAATCCCTATTCAATTGCTGAACATCTCGGGGATGTTTTAAACATCCCTGGCAATGTAGCAGCCAAAATGGCGGATTGTAATTCCTGAGAGAGATGCTTCCCAAAATTTATCAAAACTAGTTTTTACTTGTAAGCACACCTGAATGGGAAAGGATTCTCTGCTAGAAAATAAATTAAAACCTGTTAAAAAAAAAAATCACATGAAACAGAGCATGCGAAATTATTTAAAAATGATTACAGTACAGGGGCTAGATTCGTCAGATTTTTAATGCCACCCACCAGCGAAAAATTCCTGGTGAGAACACTGGATAGGTGAGGGGCACACAAATAAATACTACAGTGGGGTGGCAGAATTTATACATTGTCACTACTAAAGGGCAAGTAAAAAAGGTTCATAGAAAACACTTACATGACTTCCTTATTTCTGCGCGGCCCCTCAAAAGGCCTGAAGGGAAGACTGCCAGTGGCTGCATGGTAGAATGTCACCCCAATGCTCCACAAATCCACAGTGGCACCATACTTTTTCTGGTGTTCTTTTCTAAGCACTGCACGTTCATACATGTCTGGGTGCTGAAAAAGAAATACAAGCTTATATATTTATATATATCCTTCAGTGGTGAGCTATGACTGAATGACTATTCCAACTACAAGCACTTCATAGCCTAGTGCCCTCAAGTATGCTAAAGTTTCAAAAACATTAATAGATAGATAGATAGATAGATAGATAGATAGATAGATAGATAGATAGATAGATAGATAGATAGATAGATATAATATAGATAGATAGATAGATAGATATAATATAGATAGATAGATAGATAGATAGATAGATAGATAGATAGATAGATAGATAGATAGATAGATAGATAGATGAAAATGTGAGACAATGCAGTGTAGAGGACCGCGACAGGTAAGTATAATAACGGTTATAATGTGAACTTGTGAATGTCAATTTGATTTAAATACATAAATCAAATTACCAAATATTCTTCAGTGCCATAAAGAGAGACAAACTGTTCATCATCTTCTAATTCCCTAGCAGCACCAAAGTCTGTAAGCTTGTACACTGACTGCCCATCTTCACCAATCACTCGCATTATGTTTCCAGGTTTGATATCTCTGTGGATTATTCCATTTTCTCTGAGATGGTTCATTCCTGCAACTAAAGAAAGGAATATTCATGCAAATACTACACATAACCAATATAGAAACGTGTGATTGACATCATTTGTTTGTATCAAAGTCAATTTTTGATTACACAGTATTTTACACAATATCGATCAGTGCATGTTGCTGAGCCCTTTTTAACAACAAAAGGCAGATCTGTTATAAGTCTATGGACAGATGACATACCAACATCACGGGATACAATAAGAAACTCGGATTCAGGTAATCCATATGCATTTGCTGGTTCTTCAAGCACAGAGTACAAACTTGCACATGGGCAGAACTCCATTACCAGCACTTTATGTCGACTTGACATCTGTAATACAGAAACAAAATAATTTCCATACCTAAAGAAATGATGCACACATTTTATTTTAAAAAACAATGTTAAAAATATATCATGTGTAAATAATATATAGAATGTCTTCATTTATTTATATAGTGACACTAGTAAACCCACACTCTCAAGGGAAGGAAGAATCCTTTACATCCGTCCCAGTAGTAATGCCACTTTATAGGTCATTGCTTTAGTCTTATCTGGAAAACAGTGTTCAGTTCTGGAGGCCATATATCCAAAAGGACATAAATACATTAGAGACTGTGCAAAGAAGGGCCACAAAAAATTGTGTATGGCTTATATCACAAAACATACCAAGAAAGACTAGACATGGGTAATGAAGCAGAGCAGGGATAGGGACATAAGATAGCAGCATTTAGCTATATAAAGGGGTTTAACCAGGCACAGGAGGGTGGCATTTTTCAAAGGAAGAGCTATATTAGAACATAAGGCGATGCATTTAAACTTGAGGCCACACATTCTATAACATGTAATGCAATGCACACTTTTTATGCAAATTATGTTACCAGAATAAACATTTCTAAAGACAAAACTATTTTACCTCTTCCTCAATAGCAAAAAGTTTGACAATATTCTTGTGGTTAAGCTTCTTTAGTACTTCAAACTCCCTTGTTTGCACATCCGCAGGACGAAGGAAGCTTAAGTTGTTAAACACTTTGACAGCATACAAGTCTCCAGTTTTCTATGAAAGATAAAAAAAAACCCCAGTAGACTATCATCTACATGTCATGAAATTCAATCTGGCCTCACATGCAGACGAAAATAAAAGGTATCGATCCAGGCATTTTAATTTTACTTTGTACAGTTAAATAATTCTATGTGTATATATAGTTCATTTTATTCAGTAAATGCTTAAAAACATGAAGGACAAGTGTCTTAATTAATATGTATATTAAAATAAGCAAGATTATTTAAGATTATTTACTATATTTTTCAGGGAGCAAACAAAGTATATATACCTTATTTCGGCCACGAAACACATTTGCAGTTGCCCCTTGTCCCAATATATCTGAAAGCAGCCAAAGATAATTTGCTGTGCTTTGCATCTTGCCTGCTCAGAAATGCCTGCTATCACTGTAAAGGTGAATTAATATAGATGTTTCCCCAGTTCATAGAAATCTCTTTGTTCATCTAACAAGCCTGCAAAAGACTGAATGAGACAAAAACAACTGTCAGCATGTACTGTTGATCAAGATCAACCAATACCGGTTATCTTAATCACTGTGCATTAAAATATTATAAGCTAGTCCTTAAAGCTGCTTATGCATAAAACATATAAGCCATTAAATTTGTTCATTTGATTACAAACAGCATTTTCTACCAGTTTTATGCAAAGAGGAGCTCCATCTATATCCTGTAATGAGATCAAGAGAGGTTCTTGATAAAGGAATTTTCTCTTTAAATCTATTTAAAAGTATGGAGGCCATGTTGTAAATTGCCACACTGATCATTTTCAAGTAACAGCTGTTTAATCTGGATGAAGAGAAACAAAAGGTCTAGTAAAAGAAAAGCCAGAAACTAACAAATGGTATAGTGTTAGGCCACTGTTTGTCTTGTACAAGGCCACCATCAGGAGGGACACTGCGGTAACAGTGTGCATGGCCCATGCTAAGAGGAGGAACTAGGCCAGGGGTGTCAAACTCAAATTCATCGGGGGCCGCATCAGCAGTTTGGTCCCCATCAAAGGGCCGGTTGTATCTGTAGGTCTATGTGTCCACTCTATGTGCCCAGCCATGTGCCCCCTTTTATAGTGCCCAGCCATCTGCCCCCTTTTATAGTGCCCAGCCATCTGCCCCCTCCATTTACTTTACTTACCTTTTACTTCTTTCTTTCTTTTACTTCTTTCTTCTTCAGTCTGGCTCCTCTCCGCGGCGTCCGCGCGCTCCTCTGATCCCTGGAGATGTCGGACGGACGTCACGTGATGACGTCACGTCCGACACCCAGGGAGCAGTGCGGGGCAGGAAGAAGTCGGGCCAGGTCCCGGAAGGTAAGTTAAATTTTTTTTTTTTTAACTTGAGCCATTTTTTTAATGAATTTACTCCTTACAGGCACGGAGTAAATTCATTGAAAAAAAAAAAAGGGGAGGCTGCAAGGCTGGCGGCGGCACCGCGGGCCATCAGACGAGGTCTGGCGGGCCGGATTTGGCCCGCGGGCCTTGTGTTTGACACCCCTGAACTAGGCTACATAGCTCAAATAACCTGCTCAGGCCCCTTTCAGGACTAGAAAGGTGCACAACAAGAGCATACTGAGAACAGGCTCTCTTTGCACATCAGTCCACTAATACTCAATCCCACGTGGTCCACCTCTATGTCAATTTTGATCACACATTAGAATTGTTAATACAGTGTTTTTAATGCATGTGTAATATTTGCCAGTATATAGCAAAAACATGGAAAATATGGGTGTGTTTATCAGTACCTACAATTACTTTCATTTTCCATTCTTTCGTTTCTTCAAAACTCCACTAGCCTAGTGTAAAATACCTACTGAAGGGTGATTTAACCCTATTATGACCTGATCAATATCTGCATAATGACAATGTGTTTATTTTACAGGAAATGTAAGTAAAATGTATGTTATATAACAATCAATACTGTATCCTGTTCCTTTCATTGTTTAAATATGGTAATATACCAGAGACATAATAAAAGCAGAACTGAGGCAAATTGAAGTAGGTAGCATATGGTAGGTGATTGAGATACATGACTATATATATTCTATAGCGCTTGACAAATTTCGATGTTAACTATTAGCATAGAAACAGAATATAATAAACAATGCAATTAACAGAGCAAACTGTTAGACATAAAGAAAAATACAGCACTACAGCTCTGATTCATAGCTTGAAGAGACGAAAGTTACACCTGGGCAAAGCCATGTTGAGTCCAGTTGAGAGGTTATGTATCCCAGCCCAAGGGCCAGATTTACTACGCTGTGGGTTTGGAATAGTGGAGATGTTGCCCATAGCAACCAATCAGATTCTCGCTCTCACTCTCCTATTACATACTAGAGAATGTCAGCTAGAATCTGATTGGTTGCTATGGGCAACATCTCCACTTTTCCAAATCCCGCAGCTTAGTAAATCTGGCCCTAAGTCTAAATAACCATGTAAAAGTGTAGCGAGTCTCTATCCATGTGCAGTAAGCAAATGCAAAGAATTCTTCCTGTATGCAAAGAATAAAATTAATTTGAGTACCCCTGAAATCAACATAGGAATTTAGATGGCATGTGGGACGTGGGCCACAAGTTTGACACATCTAATCTACAGTCTACCTTCTTCAAATATTTCCTTATCTAGTGACCAGCTTCTCCCAATGAGGTCTATTTATGATTTATTGGTTTGGTCTAGAAAGATTTGTTATGCATTACTTTCAGTACTTTAGGATTTACTAAAAGGTCTACCATTGCTTTCAAATGATATTCCTTTTAGCAGACCAAAGCTGTCACTCCTTTTGGTACATACCAGGGGTATGGGACTTTTGCCTGAATCTATAATGTTCCTGCGTATGAGAAAGTGGCATTATGGATCGAATCGTTTATAAATAAATAAAAAGTTGAATATTTTGACCTAAAATTCTTTTAGATAAGCAAAGCCCCAGTAATTAGTGTATGAGTTCCTTCCATCCTTATCATCCTGCTGTTTCCCCATTTTTTTGCTTCTTGCTACTTATGTGAAAAGAGTTTATTTTCTTATTATTATGACAGCACATTTTTTCAAAGGTTGAAAATTATAACGTGGATTTGCAAAAAAAAACTCAACACATTAGGACACTTAAAAATGTGCTTCTTGATAAGAAAAAATGATCTACATTAACAGACTGACAAGAATAATAACCATTTCTATAAATGCCTAATAGTCAATAATCTGTATAGAAATAAAACTGTCTTCGCCATAGGCCAAAGGCTACGGTCGTTTTTTGCTTGTTTGTGTTTGCTGCGGCCATACAGGATGCGTTATGTTGGCAAACACGTGAAAAGAATAGAACATCTCGAGGAGAATGCGCCGCGCACACTGCAATTCCTCGCTACGCACTAACTATGTACAGTGACAGGCTCTCACCTGCGTCCGGCTCGCGCTGTCTCCTCTCCTGCAATCTCTCGCTGCGGGACTTCCGTGCCATGACGTCATGCTCGCAGCACACTGGGTGAGTGGGCCGAAAGCTCGTCCACTCGTTACGCAGCAGCTGCCTCGCCGGCATCTTTGTTTTGGGAAAGCGGCTGCTGTAGTAAAAGCAGAATTACCGAGGACTATTTGGTTTTAGTTTATCTACTGCATGGCTATAACTCTGTATTTGTGTGATGATTACAGATGACTTCCTAGATGGATACACATTTATATATTGATGTTTTTAAAAATTAAACCAATATAGGTGGTTTGTTATGCCATATATGTTCCCTCACTTACAGTTACGGTTAGTTATTTACTCTTAATTAAGAAATGCTAAATTTGGTTCTCAGCACAGAAGACATTGATGATACACGTTTAACGTTACATGATTTGGCTTGCTGGTACTATTAGCAGTTTGTGTCTTGGGAACCATAAGTGCCAGAATATCCGGACATATAGTGCACTAGGAAGATTGTAAGCCAGAAACCAGGTACATAAAGATAAGGTAAACCTTCTCTAAACACAGCTTTTCTAAATCAGTGAAATAGAAAAGAAGAATGTTATTGCACTATTAATATACACATAGGGCCCGATCCAGACTTGAATGTATGTATCAGTGGCAAATGCAGGGATTTCAAAAAGGGTAAAGGGAGGATTTCCAAATTCTTGTAATACAAGTGGGGTATATTAAGGCTCTGGAGATGGTGCACTATATAAAGTACATATTAGATATATTAGGAGTCTGGTAATGTCACATTTTATCATATATATGGGTTAGATTAGCGTATACAGTACATATTGTGCTTATACCATTTTAATATTAGATAGGTTTCAGAAAACAGTATAAGCACTTCTAATATAGGACCGGAACCATATTAAATAACATTAGGCCATTTACGCTCGCAAGGTGTGTAAGTGGCGTGATTTGACTGGCGGGTGCATGTGCCTTCCAGATGTTATGCTCGTGTTACAATAGTGGCATCATACAGAACAATGGAAATGGGCTCTGCTTCTCCTCTGCCCGCTAAAGTGGGTGGACGGAAGCATGCCAATTGTACATTGTGGGATGGGGATCCCACACTTGTGCGGATCAGCGGTCATACGGACCGCTGATCTGCATAATTTTCTTAAGGTAGGCTTATGGCAGCGTAAGATACCATAAAGCCTGCTTGAGCGAGGGGGTTGAGGGGGGCTCACTCCCCTCTCTCTGTCAGATGGACAGACTCCCGCACGTACAGAAAGAGTGCGGGAGTCTGGATCCGGTCCATAGCCTGCATGTATTACGTGTGGGTTATATTATGGGTCTGAAGATGGCTCACTTCATAACTCATTTATACATTTGTGTGTAATCTCCAGATCCTTAATATACCCCGTATGTAATATATATTGCTTGGTACACTTGCAGCCTATTGCTGTTACATATATCAAAGCCCAAAGGCTAGAGCAGTTAAAGAATAGAGGGCAATGGTCATACGTAATTGGAAACACTTACGTTTATCTTACGGTGGTAGGATCATCTTACTAAAAATGGTAATCTTCCCTAAATTATTGTACCCAATGCAGGTCTTGCCTTTACTCTGTAGCCATAGTGATTTTAAACAAATACAGAAAATCTTCAGGAAATTTATCTGGGATAACAAAAAACCTAGAATTAGCATGTTGAAGCTCCGGCAGAACAGAGAACGGGGGGCATGAATGTCCCAAATATGATGGCTTACAATCAAGCAGCACAGCTCCGCCATCTGCGTGATTGGGTGTCTAATACAGAAATTTACTAATACTAGTTTAGAGCAACAATTTCTCCCAGATATTGGGCTGCTGGCGTTTCTCCATATGCATGATGGGGAAATAGCTCATATCAGAAATAACCCCTTACTTATGTCAGTACGTAAACTCTGGTTTCGCCTACACCACACCATCAAACTAAATCCCTGTTATTCCCTTCATCTCCCCTTCCTTGGTAACCCGAATTTTCAGGACTGTGCAGCGGCTTACCCCTTTACAAAATGGGCACGTGAGGGCATTCGCACAATTGACAGATTAACTGATAGGACTAGTAAGAGGCCTCTTGCATTTGCCCAGGCTGGGGATAAATTTTATTTTTTACAAGGCTCGGACATGGCATACTTTCATGCCCAACATTATATAGGGCAAGTACTTAGAGTTTTCACAGAATTGGATTGGAATAATCAGTTAGACAAATTATTACAATTGCCCTTGCCAAAACATAGAGCTATTTCCTTCATTATTCACACCTAAGACCCTTGATAGACTACTCTGCCGTAATGACAGGATTATCTCAATGGACTCATATTTTCCTAATATTTCTATCATTGAGATCCTCCGGGATTACTGAGATTCTCCTGGCCTTGGCGGGTGCACGTCCCACAATGTCTTATCAGGAAATGGGCCTTGGCCTTGCCCATAGATCATATATCTCTCCCAGCAGCACGAAAAACCATTCTACAATCTTGGCTACAAACTATCCCCCCCCCCTCCATGACACTCTTTAGAGAAAAACTATTTTATTTATTTAAAATGGACTGGATGGAGACATCTCTTCAGAAGGAATTGAAGGTTGAGTTATTTTTTCAAACCTGGGAGAGCTTTATTTCTATCCTCTCTGAGGAAATTAAGAAAATGATCTCCCAATTGTGCAGAGGATGACAGTGTGGGGGGGGGGGGGGCGGTCAATACTAACTTTGTAGCTACATTTGGCTAATGTTGTATTAACATGTAAAGATCTCTTTACCCGGTGGTTTAACTTATATAAGTAAGTGTACAAATGATTTGTTACTGTGTACAATATACGGTATGTATATCTGATAACATGCTTTAATAAAAAGATAAAAAAAAAAAAAAAAAAAGAATACAGGGCAAAAAAAACAGCGCTGTGCTGTACAGGCTTTCTGGTGCTGTGGCGTTACAATATATGACAGACAGCGTGGCAGTAGTGGAGAAAAGTCTGTACAGCCCAGTAAAAGTGTAGAATGGAAGTAAAACGGGTACGGCGCCTCTATGCCCTGGCGCCCCCCTGCAGCACATCCGTGTGTGTGTGTGTTAGGGAATTTAGAGACGGAACAGACTGGTGTCAGGGACTTATGTTAATGATTATGGATTCTTTGTTTAAGCGTAGTACAAACCCTATAAATATAAGCTTGTAAAATTATCATTCGAGTTGTATTTTTGTTTTTAATTGTCAAACAAATGTGAATTATTTTTGTGATTTCCACAGGAATTTACTATATTGTTTTGAAAAGGCAGAAAGAAAACTTAGTGTGTAAGTCACTGAAATGATCATCTAAAGATAAATAACCCCAAGATTGTTCATTATTATTACTCCAGTTTAAATTGTTGACATTAAGCTTTTCTTTTCTTTTTCATTTCATTCACTCAAGAAAAAAGGTTCACTGCTGCAGTAATTCTGTTTTTATTTGGGGTTTTACATGCTGACGAGGAAATTGACCTTGTCTCCAGGACCTTCCATAGATTTCCTGTTACACATGCTGTGGCTCCTAGCTGTTCTTAGAGTGTCACAATGAACTTATGCAACAGCAGGGTTTCCTTGTTTAAGTAACAGTTCTCAGAGCTGGGCGTGGACTAAGTGGGAAATTCCAGACCTCTGTTATATTCTACTTTACACACAACAATGGCATGTCAGCAGCCAGTCTTGTTTAGTGGTTTATACTATTGAACAAAGGCAAATATGTCTCTCAGTTTGGACACATCTCTATTTGAAGTGCCTCCTATAATTATGGAACATTTTTGCAAGCTGATGGACTGCAGTGATGGAGAATTAGGATGGAGAGGTTTGGGTAAGTTTGAGACAGCACTTGTGCTAAATTTGCAAGTACTGTAGCATTTTGAAAAGATTGTTCATGAAGCCTTTTCATTTTTCAGAAATGGGGCTTTACATATTTTATCTTATATGAAATAACCCCTTTTATCATGTTTGAGTAATTTGGTAATTATATTGTTAAAAAGTTACATGTCTAGGAATTTGTGATGTATCTGCTTGTACTTCCATCAAATGTTTCACAGATTTTGTTATTGTATGTATATGATAGGCATGAGATGGAACTAGAGGTGGAACTCTGGTGGTGCAACTCCTCCCCCCGGTCAGCAGAGGACAGTACTTAGCTGTCAGCTTCTAGAAAGTAAAAGTTATTTCCAGCAGCTATAGTCCCTGCGCTGTTGCTGTCCTATTGGGTGCAACGTATACATCATGACCAATAGGACAGGGAAAGATCACCCTATTCCATTGTAATTCTTATATTGCCAACTTGCGGTAAACAGGCACCTCGCAATGTGGACGATATTGTATGTTAGGTATTCATGGAAATTTTCATGCAATATGGCCAAGAATACCTAAGATACTAATTGAAAAAACCTTCCCTATGAAATATAATAAAATGTAAGATAACCCCCTGCAAGCTTAGGCTTCCATTAAAAGCTTGGACATGCTGGCATATGAGGACCCGCTGTGGCCTGTACAAAACAGTAGTGGCGGCCCCATTATTATAAATATATAAAATTAATAAATAAATAAAAAAAACTTTATTCTTATCAACTTGATCTTCTTATGCAGCTGGGGTGTTATAAATACAGGTATTGGCCAGCAAAGTCTCATTAGACCTGTCTACTACATGTGTACAATGGTTTTTCTATTTTCTACAAGAATGACTTGATTATAAGCTCAGAAGACTGAAGCTGCACATGCAGATTAAGGATCAGATCCAGATCGCTGCGTGAGAGCCGAATTCCGCAAGCCACTTGCAGAATTAGACTGAATATCTGGCAATATGCACAGGGCCAGCGCGATGCGGTCCACGGAGGGATGCAGCGCAGGCCAGCGCCAGGCTGGAGAGGTGCTGGCGGTCATACCCACTCTAGTGACTGGCAGCTCATATAGGAGGTTCCTGTATGAGCTGCTGCGACCATTAAATAGAGCAGTTGATTGGAAAATTCCTTTCAGCTGCTCTAGGTAACAGCCGCAGAGGTTCATACAGTAACTTCCTATATGATGGCTGGAAGGAGGAAGAGAGAGAGGAGAGCGCCACGAAGGAAGACACAGCAAAGGTAAGTAAACATGATGGGGATACCGGGGGGCTGGATACACATGATGGGGATACTGGGGGATCTGGAGCCATATGATGGGGATACTGGTGAGGCTGGAGCCATATGAAGGGGATACTGGGGAACTGGATACATGATGGGGATACAAGGGGGGCTGGAGCCAGATGATGGGGATAATGGGGAGCTGGACGCACATGATGGGGTTACTGAGGGGGGCTGGAGGCATATGATGGGGATACTGGGGGGCTGGATACACATGATGGGGCTACTGGGGGGGGCCGGGAGCCATATGGTGGGGATAGTG
>WWET01000523.1:299453-321376 GCA_011038615.1 Limnodynastes dumerilii
TTGTACGTAATTTGCGTATCGTTTCGATACGTAGATTGCGTATATGCGGTCTATGGAAGACGGACGTAGTTCTGGATCCGGCCCAATGTCTGTATGGTATGGCTGTCACTAAGATAAATAGTCTGTATTGTGTGGCAGTGATTTGGATGAAGTGGGAATTGTATAATGGAGATTAGGAGGCTGTTTGTATTGTATAGTAGTGACTATGATTTGCTTTCTCTTATTGTGGTTACAAGATTGTGTTTTATGACGCTTACATGTATACTATACTCTATTAACTATAATGTGAAATTGTTAATCAGGTGGGCACAAATATAAAGTTTGCATGAGGGCACTGAACACCCTAGCACCAACCCTGAAAGTGCATGACAGATAATTTGTAACAGATCTCCACTCGTACAGAACTTTGTTCCATATGCCTGGAGATCCATCCAACAGGGCGATACATCCCCTCCGCCTGCTTAAACTCCGTTAGGTAGATGGGAGGAGCTTTTGAATATTACAGTAGGGGTTAGGTTTTAATTAGCAGTCATACGGAGCGCTGATATGCACATATGACTTAATGCTGCCTCATAGCAGTGTAACCCAGCTTAAGTCCACACGAGAGAGGGGAATGACAGAAGAGTTCACAGAAGAGTCAGTGCAGATTACCAGACCAGACATTTGTGCGTTAAAGCATGGAGGTCAGGATACGGTCCCAAGCTGGTAAATCTTTTTTTTCTAAATTGATTTAATTAATTATTATTTATATGTTTAAAATAACGGGACAGCCATTCCTGTTTTATGGACACTACAGGCTGCAGCAGGACATTCTGGCACTTGTGGTTCCCAACATTTTCAACACCTGTTTTGCTTATATTCAGCGACTTGTTGTAACCATTTGTCTTTAAGATATAGAGGCTTGATCCTGAATTCCGTATGCCTGGAGACTTATGACAAGTAACATTGGTGCATGTGCACACCAGATGTTACACTAATGTATCGTCTACCATACCGAACTCAGTTGGGGGCAGATCCATGCAGAGCAGTTAAGTAGGGGTTCTGGACACCTAAGATTCCAGAACTCCACACGAGAGAAGGGAGTGACAGAGGTGACTAATGTAATAAAAATGTGTGCTTCTAGCTGAGCGACTCACATCAGACTGGATGGACTTCCATAAAATTGAGAAGTGCGCAGATCAAGGTAAAAGTAGGACAAAGGAGATGCTTTGGAGATGGGCACATAAAAATAAGACGATTGGTGACTTACTAACAGTTCTACAGGAAATGGGACTCCAAAGAGCTATCACACTATTTACAGGTAAGTTAGGTTGATCTTTTTGCATTGATCCACATAGGACCTATAAAAATAGCAATAATGACTTTTTCATTATTTTCACTTTTTCATAAAAAAAATTAATTATTAATTTATCTGGGGGTTTTGAGCTGTATTTTAAGGGATAATTTAACTGAGCTACTCTACTTTGAAAGTAACTTAATTGAGGTACAGTGCCTGTACAAAACGGGGTACAGAAACTATTTAATAATATGGATATCCCATTATTTAGGAGTTTCTTAAAATAAAGAATAAAAGAGATGTGATTAGGTTAAAAGATGTACTTTAAGGACAAATATCAGATAAGTAATAAGGAGTAGCAAGTGAGTAATCATTAGTCACAACCATTAGTCAAACCCTGAAAAATTAATATGCAAATTGTACATTCTCTTAAATTCTAATGTTATGCACCCTGACATGAACCTAAAGTGCTATAAATGACAAAAAAAACCTGATCTGAAAAGTAAAAAAATGTAAAGTCTCAAGCTTTATAGATATACTATAAAATACATTTATATTTGTGTGAATATCTGCTGTTTTTCCAACCATTTTACGATCTAATAAACTACAAGAATGAAGCTTGTACATCTTTTGTCACATCTGACTTGTGGAGTTCAATGTTTTGTTTGCATTTCTTGACAAATCTCTGCTAATGTGAAATAATGCACTGTGGGATTTCCTGTTTTAATCTTTTTCATAGAAATAAATATTCAACCACAAAATGTCAGCTTTAAAGAAATAAAAGAAGGAACAAAGAACTTCCACAGGGATTTCTTGATTGGAGAAGGACATTTTTTTGAAGTTTTCAAAGCAGAAATTAAGAAACAACTGTATGTTGTGAAGCTGCTTAAACAGGTTAAGTTCATTTAATTTACAGTTAAAAAATATGCAAACTACAATTTTTTAAGAACTTATACTAGAATATACTAAGTTCTAACAATTATAGGGCCTGATTCAATTAAACGTGAAGTCCGCGTTATTTTGGTTGCGATGCAAATTCCGTAAATTTATACCGTTTCCTTGTAGAGGTGCATATTAAAATCTGTTAATTTTGGCTACCGTAATAGCCTGTTATAAGCACATTTAAGTACATTATTTGCATCGCAACCAAAGTAACGCAGGCTTCGCGTTTAATTGAATTGGGCCCATAATGTATTTTATATAACTATATTGATATGCTCTTCTAAGCAATTTTAAGTAATAAATATATTTTTTGTAATGGCAGAAGAAAGAGACGACTGGTCAGAAGGAATTGAACCTCCTCATATCAGAATTGAAACGTTTACCAAGGTAAGTACATTAGGATCATTGAGACTTACACCTGGGGCTATGTAATGGCAGCTAATTAAGTTTTTTCTTGCATATCCAGATTAAGACATTCAAATGTTTTAGAACTGCTTGGATTTATCACAATGGAAGGAACAACATGTTTGTTGTATCCATATATGAATAATGGATCTCTCTTTCACAGAATTCAATGTGCTGTAAGTTATCATTTACTTGTAGTAAAATGATGTCACTTATTAAAATATATTTTACTATTATGTAATCTGCTGCTTTACATTTGTAAGAATTGGAAATAGGACTAGAAGAAGCTGCTCACCACAATGATCGTCAGTATGTATGCAGTTACATGTTCAAACTTCTTTTTGTAGGATAACACTCCTCCCCTATCTTGGGAAAGACGCTATAATATTCTGCTCGGTGTAGCCCAGGCCATACAGTATCTGCATGCAATGAACCCTTGTCCAGTCGTATGTGGGAATATAAGCAGGTAAACTGTGTCAGATTTTATTTTATTATTATTTCTATGTATCTTGCAATGTTGCAAACTTATTCAGAGTATACACCTTTATATGTATTTCTGTACCAATTAAAAAAAAAGTGCAATTGCTAGTTGCTATAAAAATGTTTTGGTTATGCAACAATCACTGGTGGATAAGGCTGTAAAAATATTATTCAAGTTGGGGAGAAAAACTTTGGAAAGCAATGATTTATTGTTGGCATAATCAGTATATATAAGATTGGTTATACTTGACACAGCAGGGCCTTCACAATGGAGAACAGCAGCTGTCCCATACACTGTCAGTCTATCACTAGGGCTCTGCACCAGAGTTTTACGTGGCTCCACTAATTCTTTGGCCTAATAATTGTCCTGAAATGAGCTTGGTGAGTGTGATGAGCAATAACAGAAATAAACACTTGTATGACATTACACATTTAACATTGATTTATTGTACAATTTCCACATTTTTGTCTATTTTTATTATTATTGCTATCTTGCAGCAAAAATATATTGCTTGATCATCATTTTCAGCCAAAGCTCTCAGACTTTGCCATGATACATATGAAGTCTTATCTAATAAATCACAGTCACACCGTAAAGATAGATCAGGCTACACTGAGGTTCCTGGGATACATGCCAGAGGAGTACATAAGGAAAGGAGAACTGTCACCAAAAACTGATGTGTACAGTTATGGAATTGTGAGTATGTGAATAACTGACTTTATCATTTTGAATTTATCCAGAAATTTTAGCACAAATATTTATAAGTCACATAAACGTAATCTTTCTTTTTGTTCTTAATATGTAGAAAATATGGGGTAATGTTAAAAAACTAGCTTCTGTTGCCAGGTATTAAATATGTATTTAAAGTGTTTAATTGCAGGATTATATAATTGCCAATGATATATTTATATTTTATAGGTTTTTGGGTTTTTTTAAGAAAAGGTTGTCTAAACTGAGCCTTGATGTTGCATCTATGCTTGGTTTTTAATTACCATTATAAAATGTTTTCATGTTTAATACATTTCATAAGGTAACAATGGAAGTTATAAGTGGATGTCAGTCTATAATTAACGGATCCAAATGTATATATCTGGTAAGTTTTACAGATTTATTTTTAAATATTGTATTTAAAACTTGATATTGCTTGATTGTTTTGCCAAATACCATTCACATTCTTAAATATAGACCGCGCAATTTTAACTTGTTGTTAAACAAATATATAATATAATACTATATATGTAAAGTGGCAAGTTTACACCGGAACTAAAAAATACATTTTATGATGATGATGATGATTATTATTATTGTTAATAAGGAGAGGCACAGGGGGAAAAACAACAGTAGACAGGGATGGGAAAAGATTATAATTTATTGGATGTGGAAATTATTGGCAGACCACAGTGTGTGGAAAGATATTGGGAGGTGGGTAGTGGGCTTTTGAATTTTATTCTATAAGGCACAGGGAACCAGTTTAGTTCATTTCAGAAGGTAAACTGGCAAGAGAGGTAAATAAGACTGGCAGTAGTGTTGAGACAGATTAAAAAGGCCATGAAATATTATGAAGGTTGAGCAAAGAGATTTAGAGAGAGACTGAAAATTAGGTAAGGACAATTGGTAGACAGAGGTTAGAAAGGAGTAAGAGCAATCATTTTTCCCAGGACAGAGAAGGAAGAAGTACAGGAATGACTGCAGGATTTTGTATGTGATGCTCTTGACTTTACAGTATTTTTTCCATTACCAACATTTTAATAGCAAGTTTCTATTCAATTGTGTGAAGGCTTGCCATTTTCTTTGTTTGGCAGACTAGACTATAGCTATAAGAAATTTAGATCAAATAAAAAAAAACTGACTGTATGTTAGTTAAAATGTATATTACTTTTTATATGTGTGTATTTGTTTTGTTTTGTCTTATAAAGAGGGACTTATTTTGGAACCAAATGGAGAAAAGTGGAAATGAATCTCTAGTAAATTTATTGGATATGAAATCCAACAACTGGCCCCATGGTGTTGTACAAACGCTTCTTGGAATATGTATTAAATGTACAGAACTACGAACCAAACAGAGGCCCACTATGGAGACGGTAAGGGAGAATACTTTTCTTGTTAAATTTTCATATTTAAAGCCAATCTCCCGTTCTACTCTTTCAAGGGACCAAAAATGATTGCAATAAAATAAAATAAAATGTAAGTTAAATTTAACATAAACTATAGGTAAAATAAGGATTTTACACCATTGTAAATCATGGATACAATGCTATAAATTAGTAGACATAAGAAACTAAATTCATACTAAATATATTAAATACAATCAGTTGTGCATCTTAAGGAGGAAAATATGCACAGACAATCCCCAGCCCTCCCTCCCAGCCTAATCTACATCCCTCACCTCACCCACTTTACCTAACCTTTCCTGGAGGCTGCCGTGGCACACCTCCTCTTACCTAAAAACCTATGTGCAGTCTTTAAAGACCGCCTAAGGGCTACGTAGATTGCGTATTCAGGCTGACTACGCATGCCCAGTTTTAAAAAACTGGCAATTACGCACCTAAGAAACTTCTGCTTCTTAGGTGTGAATCAGGGCCTATGCCTTTAAAAATGACCTCACAAGAGCTAGCAGCTGATTCTTATTGTTAATTAATGTACAATGGCATTTTGTTTCAACCTACTGCATACAGCTTTTTAAAGAGAATTGTATAAAAAAATCAAACAACAATGTGTTAAACATAAAAAAAAAAAAAAAATAACAAGTAATTTAACATATAAACATACATCTGGCATTTCTAAGTGTTGGTGTAAGTTAAAACGTCATGGGAAGAACGAGATATGCGCCAACAATGTTCAGCATTGTGGGATAGCTTTCAAAGGTTTCATGTGTCCTTAGTGTGCCATGGCTGACTTTTAAGTCATTGGGCCGGATCCAGAACAACGTCCCTCGGCGGAAATACGTCCGTCAGATGGCGATGACAGTTACTGAGCATGCGTAGTAACTATTTTACGTAATCTACGTATTGTTTCGTTACGTAGATTGCGTATATCCGGTCTTTAAGACTATGTTACGTATTCTACGTATCGTTTTGTTATGTAGATTGCGTATATGCGGTCTTAAAGACCGCATATACGCAATCTACGTAACGAAACGATACGTAGATTACATAAAATAGTTACTGCGCATGCGCAGTAACTGTCATCGCCATCTGACGGACATATTTCCGCTGAGGGACGTTGTTCTGGATCTGGCCCATTGTGGTATATGAGGGGTAGCTGGAGCGAATTCATCAAGGGCAGCTGCAGGGGTTTTATTATGGTAAGATACAGCCATATCACAGGAGCGGAAATTAGGAACTGAAGAGAGAAGTTGTTGCACAGATGGAGAAAGCGGATTAATATTAATGGTATTAAGATTACTACGGGTGTGAGAATGTAGAATAAATTTTGTATATTGATTACATAGACACACAGACTTATTAATAATTAAATATTAACCATAGTTAAGTGGCAGACCAAAAGTATTAAGTTCTAGGTAAACCCAGCTGTACTAAGAACATTTTCTCCCATCTTCTCATAGTCTATTTGACATTCTGGAGATAAATGATTTTTTTTTGCAGCTGGGTGAAATCATGGCAATAAAAATGAAATGAATACCCAAATGGCTACCTATTGCAGTTCCCCTAATCATTCTTCCTGAATTGCCTATAGTTTTACAAGTTAACAATTTCCTGCTGCCTAAGACAATAATTTATATTAAATCCCTGTGTAGAGAGTGTCAAACAAAGTGTAAATATCTTAACACCAAATAAGATCCTAATAATAAGGATTCTTAGTGTCCGCTAATAATTGTACAATTGGGATAGAATACATACATTACATTATGCACACGCTATAATGAAAGAAATATTAAACCCTCCAGCAGGCTAAACCTTTTTTATATAAATTAAAAAATGTTCTTTAATTACAGGATATTACATATTAATCTTTAAAAGTTGTTAATGTGATTAAACAATGTATTTTCTCCTTATTAAGTAAGATTGCATGTATATTTCCATTCAGGTTCTTGAAAGAATTGAAAGCTGTCATACTAATAATTACAGTGAAGACCACCCTAAATCACTCATGTCTATTACATCTTGTCTTTGTCCACCGTCTTGGAACCATTCCAACGTTCCTGTTGAAAGTGATGAAAGTCTGGACTCTGCCATCAGTACGGAAAGCAAGATAGAAAGTGTAAACCCTTGTGAATGCAGCCAGTCTGAGGTGACGTTTTTAGGTGTTATCAGAAAATGCAGGGCTGAAGAAAAATGTACCTCTCCCCTAACAATGAGTAATGCCATAACAGGCAGAGACCCTTTACTAAACACAGATGATGTACCCTATAGAAGCAGACCAATGGAGTGTAGTTGCTCATCAGAGCTAGATAAAGCCACATCATTATGTGAAGAGTGTATAGCAAATGGTTTTGCTGACATTATTTAGACAGACAAGAGATTGCGAAAAGACAGAGAGAATTTGTTATTATCTATTGCAAATAAACCACTAATGCTAGATAACAATGTACAGTCTGATGAGCACATAACTAGTACTGATGGACTACATGGAGCTGCTACATATGTTTAATGCCTTTGCAATGGCGTTTTGCTCCTCTACAAGTAAATCCCTGTTTATAATAATATTTGTACATACAAATTCTGTGATTTGTTACTAGCAGAGATTATGAGGAAGAGTATTATATTTCTATAAGAGCAAGAAGGTGTTTCCATGCATGGGACTGTGAATATTATGCTGTGTTATAAGAAGATGCTATGATGCCAAATATTTTGTAAACATTTCTTATTTATATTTTCTTTAAATGGTGATCTATAATTTATTGTTTCTATAAAACACTGTCTTTATTAAAAGAAAAACATTTCATTCCACATTCATGGCTCTTTTCAGTATGTACTGGGAATTTATCTGTTCCAACCAATATGGACTATGCTTACTGGAGCTCTACAACCAGATCTGACTAAAGAATAGAGACAAATATGTATTTAAGCAGCTCTGATTAAATGAAAGAATGTGCTGGAAAATGAAATGTGTCGTTGTGTATTAATGAGACACAGATCTGCTGGACAAGAGCTTTAGTAGAACAGAGAATATAAATATCTTTCCTCAAGATTCATGATTTTACTCAACATCTCCATCATAACAGTCACAGGTTATTCCCTAATCAGTTATGATATTTACAAGAACATCTTGACATGAGGTTTTTTTTTTCATTTTTATCTTACATTTTGTGTGTTCTGGTTATAGGGGAATGCTGCAGAGTTTTATAGTAACTCTTTGTAAGGACTTTTTGTAAATGCCATTGTCTTTCATATTGTCATTATCAGAAATTAACCTCTTGATAGGCTGAAATTACTTTTACTTTTGTTATTTGAAACTACAGCCCAAATAGGTGTTATAACGTTAAAAAAAAACTGAGGACCTTATTAAAATGCCATAATCTTGATCTATTTTATGTTATTGCTTATCATTACCAGAAATAAGATAAATCAATAGTAATGGCAAGAAATAACAAAGGTTCCACTGACTTTATATATATATATATATATATATATATATATATATATAATTCAGTCAGGATGGCGGCACTCAGAGGATTTTAAAGTTTAGAAACAAGACATCAAGTCAGCAATTTTAACGCATATGTACCGACGTTTCAGTACTTTTATTCAGTACTTTCATCAGGGTCAAACAAACAAATATCAAAGTGCAGAATATATAGTTACAGAAGTAACTACTCACCCAATCCCAGACTAGCCACGGCACTGAACAGTCGGCACGTCCTCCCGCAAGGACGCATAGCGTGCACCGGAAGTGATGCGCCCGTCGTGACGGCGACCGCGTCTGTTCACAGGGTGCCATGGCAACCACTCCCCAGCAGTAATACCTAGACTGGGCAAGACATAGACCTATGCTAATCAGGTATACAGTTATATACAGCTATCAAGCAGTTTAAAAGTTAAAGGAGCAAAACACATGGCTAATGCAAAGCAGTCCACATTATAACAAGAACTATATGCAGAGCAGTGCTGGAAGCACCAATCTGCCCACGTATTTTATAAAAAACAATTGAGTGAACATTGTTCATTGAGTCCATGCGGTGAGGTGGTTTTAAGTTCATGGATCCATTTGGCCTCTAGACGTAGAAGAATCTGATCTCTATTGCCCCCCCTCAGTGGTTTGGGTACATGATCGATAATCTTGTATCGCAACATGGCCAGATTGTGTCTCATCTCAATTTTATGTTGGGCTACGGGCTGATCAATTTGTTTTCCCTCCAATGCTGCCCTGATGGTGGAGCGGTGTAAAGCCATACGTTCCTTGAATTGGCGTTTCGTTTTGCCAATGTATTGTATTGTACACGGGCACGTGATGGCATATACGACATATGTTGACGTACACGTCAAATAATGCCGAATATAGTATCTCCGTCCTGAATGTGAATTGTGAAAGATGGAGGATTGATCCATGTAGCGACAGGTAAGACAGTTGGTGCTAACGGATCTTAATTCTAATAACACCCCCATTCGTTTCACGTATTCTGTATCTCCCACGATAATACATTATTTGGATGTGGAAGTTTCAGTCCATGAAGGTTCTCTACATACTACCATTTACAACAAACCGACCGACCGTAACACCATCTTACTCTCTTCATCGTTTCATCCCCCGTCTTTAAAGTATGGACTTCCATACTCACAATTATTACGTGTACACCGAATTACGGACAATCTGATCACGACGAGAGCTAAAATGTCCCAGATGGTGGAGAAATTTGTGGCCCGAGGGTACCAGAAATCAAAGCTCAACGACATCATGGAGAAAATATTGTGTATACCCAGACAACAACTTCTAAACAAATCCCCAAAACAACCGTTGGACGATCGTCTACCGTTTGTACATACCTTTTCTGACCAGCATCAAATTATAAAAGAAACTGCCTCTTGTTTCTGGCCCATTGTTAGGGATGACCCATCCCTTAAATGTTTAAAAAATTCCAGGCTAATGCATAGCTATAGGAGGGGCCCCAATCTACGGGACAGGTTAGTCCGGACTGACATAACGGCATCCAGGCCGATATCAACAAGAAAGGGGTGTTTTAAATGCACCAACTGTCTTACCTGTCGCTACATGGATCAATCCTCCATCTTTCACAATTCACATTCAGGACAGAGATACTATATTCGGCATTATCTGACGTGTACGTCAACATATGTCAAAACGAAACGCCAATTCAAGGAACGTATGGCTTTACACCGCTCCGCCATCAGGGCAGCATTGGAGGGGAAACAAATTGATCAGCCCGTAGCCCAACATTTTGTAAAATTGAGACACAATCTGGCCATGTTGCGATACAAGATTATCGATCATGTACCCAAACCACTGAGGCATGCATTACACTCACATAACTTACATACATGCATTACACTCACATAACTTACATACATGCATTACACTCACATAACTTACATACATGCATTACACTCACATAACTTACATACATGCATTACACTCACATAACTTACATACATGCATTACACTCACATAACTTACATACATGCATTACACTCACATAACTTACATACATGCATTACACTCACATAACTTACATACATGCATTACACTCACATAACTTACATACATGCATTACACTCACATAACTTACATACATGCATTACACTCACATAACTTACATACATGCATTACACTCACATAACTTACATACATGCATTACACTCACATAACTTACATACATGCATTACACTCACATAACTTACATACATGCATTACACTCACATAACTTACATACATGCATTACACTCACATAACTTACATACATGCATTACACTCACATAACTTACATACATGCATTACACTCACATAACTTACATACATGCATTACACTCACATAACTTACATACATGCATTACACTCACATAACTTACATACATGCATTACACTCACATAACTTACATACATGCATTACACTCACATAACTTACATACATGCATTACACTCACATAACTTACATACATGCATTACACTCACATAACTTACATACATGCATTACACTCACATAACTTACATACATGCATTACACTCACATAACTTACATACATGCATTACACTCACATAACTTACATACATGCATTACACTCACATAACTTACATACATGCATTACACTCACATAACTTACATACATGCATTACACTCACATAACTTACATACATGCATTACACTCACATAACTTACATACATGCATTACACTCACATAACTTACATACATGCATTACACTCACATAACTTACATACATGCATTACACTCACATAACTTACATACATGCATTACACTCACATAACTTACATACATGCATTACACTCACATAACTTACATACATGCATTACACTCACATAACTTACATACATGCATTACACTCACATAACTTACATACATGCATTACACTCACATAACTTACATACATGCATTACACTCACATAACTTACATACATGCATTACACTCACATAACTTACATACATGTATTACACTCACATAACTTACATACATGCATTACACTCACATAACTTACATACATGCATTACACTCACAAAACCTACATACATGCATTACACTCACATAACTAACATACATGCATTACACTCACATAACTTACATACATGCATTACACTCACAAAACCTACATACATGCATTACACTCACATAACTAACATACATGCATTACACACACATAACTTACATACATGCATTATACTCACATAACTTACATACATGCATTATACACACAACATACATGTGTAATAATCACACACTTACCTGTCAGGCTGTCCCGAGGTTAACTGAGAGGAAGTGGGGGCAGTGTATAGCAGCAGAAGCCAATGAGGGAGTAGCACAATGACATCGCTACTCCCTGATTGGCTAATCGATAGGCACCAGGGGAAAACTTTGAAAAAAATCTTCAGTGCGGAGCTAGCAGGGAAGGTGACTACAGGGAGAGGAGCTCCAGCTCAGCTGTGCCCACCCCCTTCTTGTGTTTAGTTACAGCCCTGCTCCCCCTGCCTGAATTCTCTATATAAAAACAAAAAAGGAAAGAAAATGACAAAAAAAAAAATTGCACCAGTGCAGACCTGGGCCAGGTCCCCTGGTAGGTCCGGACTCGGGTAATTAGACCATGTGTACGCAATCTACATAGCAAAACGCTACATAAATAGCGTACAAAAATTACTACGCATGCCCAGTAACTTCAATCGGTTAGTTACGGACGTACGGGCACAGAAAATGGAGGTCTGAATACGGGCCTAAGTTCCTATCTTTAGCCTTAGCTACACCACTGACCGTATTCATCCTGTATGGTTGATGTCCAGGGGTCAGAGCCTTTAGAATAAAATCTCCTCCGTCCTCCTTTATTCACCCAGTGTAAGAGACAGGGGCTGCAGGAGAGACTGCAGGAAATGACCGACGGAAACACTGGCGGGAAATGTCCCGTGCTTAGAGTCCTAACGCTGGACTCAGACTCTGGGGAGACTGCGGAAGAGAACAAGCCCTGGTGCCTCACCATTTTGTTTTTTGAATAACTCGCTATTGGTGAGTTTTTGAGCAGGCTAATGCTTGTTCTGGCTGGCGTTAATGATCCTCGGCCCCGGAGCTGTTAAAAGATGCGGCCATCAAGGATAACCTGCCCACCGGAAGTCCGACTTTAGTATATTTTTGAACTCTACTGTAGTCCAATTTTGCATGTAAAATATCAATTTTATAAGAGAGCTACCTTGTACAATTGGACTGGAATTTTTGTCACAATATTGCAGCTTGCAGGTGAAAACTACATTGATGAATACTTAAAATCATCGATTCATTAGTCATGTTGGTAAATGGAATTTGCAAATGGCTAGAAATAACTGCTAAAGAATTCTTGTAAGATTACCTTAAACCTGCATTACCTGCTATAGTTGCACAATAGTGTTGAAATCAATTATAAAATCAAATATTTTTAACTGGTAAATAGTCAAATAGAATGTGACAGCAGACAGAAGCCACTTGGCCCATTCAAACATCAGAGGCAGAAAGTAAAGTATTAAAGATTAAAATGTCTTTAAAAATGCTTGTAAATGAGTGAGTAAATTAAAAACCAATTATCATAATTAAAAAGACTATTTTATGAAATCTTTAGCCAACATTAGTAAAATGATTTACACTTAATAATGAAAGAAAAAACAAACTGCCACTCAGAGTCTAACTCAGTTTGTGTGTACTATCCCTAACTGTCTATGCAAAAAGTGCAGTCTCTATTATACAAACCCTGCAAACCCTTAAAGATCTCTGGGGCAACTTTTATAAGAGTAACCTAACAACAACATTTTACCTACTCATCTATTAAAGTGCTTGTTCCATGTATATCTGCATTTCTATAAATGTCCAAAGAAATTGGGCCTACCTAAATCAGATTTGCTACTTTGCTTAATCTAATTTTGTAGAATTATCTACAATTCAGTTCATACCCAAATCATAGGTATTGGGGCCAGCATGAGGGAGAGGGTGGATATTTGGCCCGATCCAGACTTAATAATGACAGCCAATTTACACATGCGTCATGTGGGAACACACTGCGCATGCACATGGTAGATGTTATTTGTCGTAACTCTGATTGTTCATAACTTAAACGGAACTCCAGACAATAGGGCGTGCCATCCTTATTTAAGCTGAATATACGCATTGTGGGTGGGGGAAGGCATTTAAATTGTACAGTATGGGCTGGGTTAGGCACTTACAAATGACTACGCATTATGTATGACCAGAGGTACACAAGGAAAAGTTAAGGTAGGGTTCTGAACATGTAAGTCAGGTAAATTACATAAGTGAAAGGGGAGTGCCAGGGGGAGTGCATTGTGCCTGATCCAGAACAACGCTTCGGAGCGAATTTACGCGTGCCGGAGACGTAATAACGCATTTTTGTAAGTACTGCGCATGCGCACCATAGAAAATACGCTAATTAGCGTAACATAAAATTGAACGTATGGGCCATTCACGTATTGTTAGCGTAAATTCTTACGTGTGGGCGTGCCACTTTTACGTGAGTCAACAATACGTTCGATTTACGTGAAGTAGGTGGAGGTTTGTATTTAAAGTGTACAGTATGGGCGAGCTAAGCGGCGTACGTTCACGTAGTCTATACGTCCGTTAGCGGACGTACGCTGTTACGCGAAAAAAAGTTAAGGTAGGGTTTGGGAAGCGGAACTCGGTGAAATACGTACATTCAAGGGGTGTGCCTAGGGGAGTGTACAGGACATACGCGTGCGAAAATACGTTGCGCGTGGAAACGTATTGCACACGTAGTTCTGGATCTACCCCATTATCCTTAGTAGTGTGTAACTTAGCTACGCTTGTGTATGTAAAACGATCTTAAGTCTTGATCAGGCCCATGGTCCCTAGATTTCAACCTTATTAACTGCTAAGGAACGGATTCGGCAATCTAATTGTGATATGCACAATCGAAGGCTGCAAGGGCAACTAGAAACACTAGAGTTGCCTGTTGCTTATCATTACTCCACTAAAAACACGACACAGTTGTCATGTTAGTATAAAAAGTCTCATTCAATTTAGCTGAATTTGAAAAGCAATTGCAGTTATGCTTAGGTTGACAGTGGTAATTTATTTCCACTCACCAAACAACATGACTTTTATCTATTTTTTTATATAACCCCATGTAATGATAAAACCGAGGGGAAATGAGCAGGAACTACTTTCCTGAAATAAATGATTTGAAGTGACAGGGACTATAAATATCTGTAAAGCAGATTCAGCAATTAAGCAAATAAATCTAGCTGACTGGTTACTCCAGGTTTCTGAAGTATTTCTATACAAAGGAACTATTCCGGTTGAGTGGGAAATAGTCTTGAAAAAAAGACATGATATATAGATGGCAAAAACAGTCATTTTATGCAAGTCTCTGAGATGACAGGTATAAACAGAAGAAGCATTGCAGTCATTTAGAATATAACGGTAGAAAACTCAGATACTCAACACTTGCTATGACTTTATTCATAGCTCTGCAAACATAAAAAGCATGTTAAGATCAAAGTCAAAGGAAGTTTACCTAGAAAACACATACTTGCCACTGCCCTTTCACATGGCGGGATCCGCTTCAGCAATGTGCCACAGCTTGATTGTTGGAACATTGTAGTCTTTTACTGAGAAGCTGAACTACTAAAGCAGATAACACTTCACTATAAGCCAGATAGATGATGATGCCAACCTCCACTCCATCATTGCTAATTAATACACAGCTCTAACCTGAAATAAATTTCCACAACTAAAGTGTGTTTTAAAAGAAGCAACTGTTTTTCCTTTCATAACTTTCTTCCATTCATGCTCCTTTCTATCAGTAGCTGCATGTAAATACTTTTTATAATCTACAAAGCTATTACCAAAACTTCAACCCAGTTCATATTTCACTTTCTCAGGATATCTCACAACGCTGCCCCTCCACTGCCCCCCTCCGACTACGCATCTATCACCCCTTTCATCCGCTTTTCTGTTCTACATGTGTGCATATCCATGCTACCCGATTAGAATGAATTGCTTCCTAACAATTAAATAAAATGACAAGTGGCGCTCAGTCCGCAGTCTGTCCAAGTGCTGAGACGCTGTTGTTACATGCCGCCACACTAGTCATTGCAATATGTGAGTTCTTACCACCTTTGTGTTAGGAGATGCCGGGATCCTGCTTCCTTCACCCGCCATCAGCAAGCGCCTGCCCTCACCGTTGGGTCTCTCTCCACGTTCCCCGCTGTCTCTTACCTCCAGAAGCCTGCTCTCTCTTCCCATTACCTCATGTCTGCTGCCCGCCATCTGCGTAGCAGCGAGCCTTGCACCTGTTTTCGTCAAAGTTATTATTTCTTACCTGTCCGGTGAGGTCCCACAATGATCCGCGGGACTTTCGCCGGCATCGTTCGGCGTTGCTCGAATCAGAAGTGCCCACGTATGCACAGTAGCTGCCTTTTGGGACTTTTATGTCCCAAAAGGCAAGCAACACTGCACATGCGTGGGACTCCGAGGCAGAAGCGACGTCGGGACAGGTAAGAAAACTGTTTCTTTTGTATTGTTCTTTTTTTAATTAATATTTTAAAGAATTTTTATTATTAATTTAATAATAAAGAATATAAAAAAAATGTTTTAATATTTTTTTTATTTTTGTACATTTTCATTAGTGTTTTGTATTACAGCGGCCTCCCGATATATACCCCCCTTTTGCTCCCCCTAATAACAGCTATTAGGGGGAGGAAAAGGGGGATATATGGGGGGACCGCTGTAATGCCTTTAGATGGCATTATTTAGCGTATCGGTGCAGATAAACTCTGCGCCAACACTTTGTAAATATAACGATTAGTCTGCCCGCATTCATTAGAGCGGGCCGCCAATCGTAAGTGCAGAAGCTGATGATCGCCATGGTTTCCATGGCGATCATAACTTTGTAAATGGTGCACACATTGTTTAAGGAGATAAAGACCGTTTTCAGGTGTAAATTGGTCTTTATCTCCTGAAAACGATATAGTAAATGGAGCCCCAGATTCCTAGTTAGACTCCACACTTTGGTCTGATGCAACCGTAACAGCTGTCACCTCAGCAGGGCCGTAACTAGGGGTGTGCATTAGGGGCGGCCGCCCAGGGTGCAAAGCTTAAGGGGACACCAGTAAATGGAATACAGGGTCAGGAGGCACCATTTTTCCTTTTTGCCCCTAAAGCTAAAATTTCTAGCTAGTCTTTCCGCTCCGTGCTGTTTGTTCTACTTGCAAAATACTAAAGCTGTTGGTCAACTCCTGTCATGCGTACCAAGCATTGTCTGAATGGGTTTCAATGGTTTCAGTGAAGAGGTTTGTCAGCAGTATATAAGCAATATTTTACTTCTGAAGCGATTAAATTAACAGTTATTGGCATAGATCTGTGACCTGTGTTGCTGTTATGGAAGGACTACAAGCACAACCCCTTAAAAATGCAGAAGGGGCTAGAACCACTCCATCTCTTATCACCTTTTCAGCTGATGGTGAGTGGTATGCCAGCTAAGCGACAGGCAATTACCAATTACAACAACACTTTTTATGCAATAAAACGCCTTATTGGCCATTGAAGTTCAAAAACATATGAAAATAACGTTCCTTTCAAGATCGTATGTGCATCAAATGGTCATGCCTAGGTGGAAGCACATGGGAAGTTGTATTCAGATTGGTGCATTTGCACTCATAAAAATTAATGAGACTGCAGAAAATGGTTTAGGTCATGCAGCCAAGAATGCTGTAATTACTTCCTGCATATTTCAATGACTCCCAAAGACAGGCTATGAAAGATGCTGGTCAGGTGGCTGGGCTAAATGTTTTAAGTGTTATCAATGAACTGTTGCTGCCCTTGCTTATAGCCTGAATAAGTCTGATGATAAAAGCATTGCTATGATCTTGCAGGTGGAATCTTTGATATCTTTGAAAGGTGTTTTTGAAGTAAAATCTACCAATGATGACATATTGTGAAGCAGTTTTTCAAAGAGAAACTGAAGTGGATCTAACAAAGGGCAACAGAGCTCTACAAAGAGTGAGAGAAGCTGCTGAAAACCCAAAATGTGAACTCTCCTCTGCAGTCCAGACTGCTATTCATTTTCCATATCTTACCATGGATGCTTCTGGGCCCAAACATTTGAATATGAAGTTTACTCGTTCTCAGTTTGAGGGGATTGTGGCTGAACTAATAAAAAGGACTGTTTCTCCAAGCGAGAAAGCTATGCAAGATGCCAAAGTCAGCAAGAGTGATATAGAAGTTCTCCTAGTTGGAGGAATGACCAGAATGACAAAAGCTCAGTAAACCGTTCAAGATTTATTGGTCTTGTTCCCAGTAAATCCTGACACTTTAAACAAGACTCCATGGACTGTGTACAACTTTATAAGAAAAGTTAATATTACTAGATTTAATCGCCTTTCAAATAAACTGTACAGCTTAATAGCAAATAAATAAATACATAAAATGACACTTCCGACGGGCCAGATTGTGATGGCATGTGGTGGTGGTATTATAAGTACAGTAAATGTATACTGTTCCAGGCTTCTGAACCACCACCATTTTCTGTTTGGAGGAATTTGAAAAGTTAGAGTATCAGAAGTACTTTTGTGTGAGGGGAATAGTTAGAAAGAGATTGCACAGATGTGTGGATATTGTAGCCCTGCAGTTGTAAAACCTCACATCCATAACTCGCAGATCCAAACGTTTAGGATTCAGATCGATGAATCTAGTACCAACACTTTCTTATATCCTTCTAACCTTCCAGTGCTCACTGAAATCAAATTCCTCAGAGACTTTGTTAAACCTCTTTTCCCATATTATCAATTTCTTTCCTCTCCATTATCCATTCACTCTAAATTTATTACATAAACCTTATATGTATTTGCTATCAATTAACAATCAGACCCAAGATCAACATTGCTGTGTGACTGGAATATATAGCTATCGGAGCCCTCAACCCTATCCTTTAGATTGCAGTCTTATTAATTTTTTAAGTTTTCTTAAAATTGCTAAGTATTTCATAATTCTCTAGCACACTAAAAAAACGTTTGAAACTAGATCATAAGAAACACTCTTCTTTTCATATTCTCAGCAGATTCCAAATAAATTTTTTATTTTAATATACTTGGCAGAAACTTAGAAATGTAACTCCGTGTAAGTCATTATGACACACAAAAAGTAGAAAAATATTAAGGCATCAACCAAATTTGTTGTTGTTAGTAGCTATTAATATCTAAAAAAACTACTACTACTACTAATAATAATAAGGGTCACAGTTGACTATGAAAACTTTAAAACTCCACATGGGGGCGCTTTAGATCTACAATATAGATATTGTAGAGACAGATGCATGAATATTAAAAATTCAGTTTGATGTTCCATATTGACAGTTGTTTCTGATAATTAAATGCTTTCTGAAGTTCTGCCAACAGACCTGTGCATATAGGGGATTATTGTAATGGCAACAATTCCTAAGATCACTGTCACAACTGGCCACCTGCATGACTTATGTGTATGACAAAGGGTTACTCAAAAACCCTGTCTGACAATGACTGATTCCCTCTGTTTACCACACTACTATTAGCTATTACTGCAATTACCAAGGTTCAGTTCACTTTATTTAAATTTTTCCATCACAATTTCCTTGAATTAAAATTATCTCCTCAATTTCAATGTCTGAGTTTATAACATGAACACAAGGGGCCAGATTTACTAAACTGCGGGTTTAGAAAAGTGGAGATGTTGCACTTTGCGTGCTCCCCCCACATGCATACTGTCACAGCCATGTGACAGTATGCAAATTAGCCATGTGGAGAGCCCCCGTCTGCCCGGAGGGCGGGCGCACGATCTCCTGTGGCTGTCAATCAGGTCCTGACCATTACGGTTCACGTTGCTGGAGCCTGATGGCTAATCAGGGCACAGCAGCCTCTTTATAAACTCAGCCTGCCCTTGTCTCTCTGCTGGTTATAGATCCTGTGTATTCAGTCTTTGCCTGCTCTTTTTCTCTTCTGCCTTCTAGCATTTCTTCTGATTGCTGAGTGTCCCTGCCATCCCTGTTCCTAGTTTACCTTTTCTTGTGCTCCCATTAACTCTGCCTTATTCCTACCTCCTGGTTGATTGCTCTGCTGTGTGTTGTTGTATCTGTGAGTGTTAGTCCATTGTCAGTCCATTGTCCATTTGGGTGTCATCTCTCTCTCCTTATCACTGGTATTCCGCATCCTCATGACTTGTTTAGTGTTTCCTGTCTTACCCGCACTCATAAGTTCAGTTCATTGGGGGGCGTGACCAGCCAGAGTTCTGCAGCCCAGACTGTCCCCACCATCAAGGGATCCAGTGAACACCAGGCTTTGGTTAGACTCCGCACCCTGTTGGTCTGTTACCTAACACGTAACACAAAGTCTTTAATGTACTCGAATTACACTCTCAAAACAAGGAGCTGTCTCTAGATGCAGAGAAAGTCTTTTATAGGTTATATTGGCTTTTGATGCGTGAGACACTTTGCAAATATGGTTTGAAATAAAATCTTACATTCCATACTCATCCTATACTCTAATCCTACAGATAGAGTTTTTAGTAACAATTTCCTTACTCTTTTCCTATCTCAAATAGTATTTGCCAGGGCTACCACATGTTTCCCTTAATTTTTGTGCTAGCCATTGAACCTCTTGCACATTTGATTTGCTCTTCTCCAAACTTTTCTAGCATTATTTGTGGTGACACAGCTCATAAACAGACCTTTTTGGTTGATCTTCAGTCAATTTTAGATAACTATTATAAAGCTTTCCTGTATAAACTCTATACCACTAAATTCGATGCCTTGCTGTTTATTATTCCCTCTATGCTGTCATCTAAGCTCAAAAATAGCTTCCATTTAAACTGGCATGCTAAGATGTTTACTTACCTGGGAATACGGATTCTTGCTCAACTCTCAGAAATCCTTGAGTGTAATGTTCCTCCACTACTAACACGGTTTTCTAACCTAATTAAAACTTGGATAGCTTTCGATATCTGTTGGCTGGGAAGACTGGCAGCATTCAAGATGATCCTTCTTCCTAAATTAATGTATTTATTTAGTACATATCCTTGACCCCAAACTTACCTTTAAAATTTCACTCCCTTGTGTTATCTTACATATGAAAATCTAAATAACCTAGATTGGCCTTTACTACGATGATACTTCTTAAGACTCTGGCCTCCCAAGCTAATTCAAATATCTAGAGGCTTGTGTTGGTCTTCTAAGCGTGGTCAAAAACCCTGGGTCGACATAGAAAGAGTTGCTTATGCTGAATATTATCTAATACCAGTGGTGTGGTGGGCTGGATCGGGGGCATTTGCCCCCCAGACCACAATGCCATTGGTTATTTTAAGGCAGCTTCAGTGTGGCCTGTGGCTTGCAGACCAGATCAGGGACTTGTCCCTTCCTGGTGCACTACACTGCCTCACTCCACCTCTTTTAAAAGGAAAAGACACTGTACTTTAAACTGTTTAAAACACACAGCAGCCTGGTTCCTCAGCAACGAGGTGGCGTGTCCCAGGATGCTCTTTCGCACTTAACCTCCCCAGCATTCCCAAATAACTTCAGAGTAAGAGCGAGGGGAAGCCGGGTGAGAGGTCACACACTGGTCAGCAATCACGGCGGACACAGTGGTGGTTCTGAGCAGCAGCCTGGCAGCAACGAGGTGGCGTGTCCCAGGATGCTCTTTCGCACTTAACCTCCCCAGCATTCCCAAATAACTTCAGAGTAAGAGCGAGGGGAAGCCGGGTGAGAGGTCACACACTGGTCAGCAATCACGGCGGACCGGACAGTGGTTCTGAGCAGAGGCGTATCTACCCCTTGGCCAGGTTGGCACCCGCATGGCGATGCCACCAGTGGCTAAGGGACATAGGCGTCGGAATGAGGGGGAGGGACATGGCAGAGACCAGCAGGCAGGCAGATCATACAGGAGATTCCTGTATGAGCTGCCGCCGAATTTACATAGAGCAGCTGATTTCAGCTGCTCTGTGTAATTACTGCAGACGCTCATACAGGAACTTCCTGTATGGGCTGTATGGGCTGTATGGGCTGTATGAGCTGTCTGCCGGCCTGTCTGCGGAGCATGGAGGAGGAGGAGAAAGCATGCCATGGAGGAAGCGGTAAGGTAAGTAAAAAAAAGAAACAGGGCTGATGGCACATGATGGAGTACTGGGGGGGAGGGGGGCTGATGTCACATTATGGAGTACTGA
>WWET01000523.1:335188-353560 GCA_011038615.1 Limnodynastes dumerilii
ATATAACCAACAAGCCTAGATCGTAGTAAGGATTGTGCCAAGCACTCATTAAAAAAAAATAAAAATGAAGAAATTGGGTGCAGTGGCAGAAGGATAAAATAGAAAGCCAGCACTCCAAGTCGCTAAGTATGCAAAGTATTCATAATTTATTGCTGAAGTAAGCACCATAAGTAGTTCTTCACAGTAAATTTGGTAGACAAAAATATCAAATAGTGAAATCCCAAGAAAATGTGCAAACACATATTACTGAGCGTTAAAAACATTAGGAGACCCATGGAGTTCAAACAATATTCTGTTAGGCATCAAAATAAAGTTCAGTAACGTAGTACAAATACTTGCAAAGCAGAGGTAGCCAGTAGACACAGCCAGGTTCAGTCCAACAGCGAAATACACATAGTGCTCAGAGATCCGATGATCGTTTCGAAGCTATCTAGCTTTTTAATCAAGGACGTATAAAGCAGATCACCTCATAGAAGGTCTGGAACGCCCAGGGGGCAAATATCCAAAGTGCGCGCCCCTCCCCTCCCCGTGTTGTTTTATTCAAAAAGATAAATAATAAAAAAATATAAACATATTTAAATACAGATTTAAAAAAAAACAAAAAAAACCCTGCTTACCCGACTGACCTCTGGTCTGTGTGAGAGCAGCTATGGCGTGGCATGCGACCCCTTAGTGTTCAACCGGACAGTGCCGGTCACATGACACACAGAGGGTGAACTACTCTCACGGTTTGTCCAATAGAGCGGCGCTGCACGGTTGAACACTGAGGAGAATATACATTTTAATTTTTTTTGTACAAACTTTGGAATCATTTCCTTTTTTTTTTTTGACAACTAATTATAGGTATTTAACAGTAAGTGAGCTGCAGACTGTTATAGCGCTACGTAATCTGTAGGTGCTATATAAAAACCTGTTAATAAATAAAAATAATAAATATAGTATTTATTCCTTCACAGATATAGCCAGAGACATTTTTTTCTTTCATACACACAGATTAAATTACTGCATTCTGTTTTATGTGCTAAACGTCACACTTGTTTTGTCTTTCAGTAAAAATATTCACTAAAGACTCCAAAGAGTATATTGTAAATGGATTTTTTCTGCTTGTGGATCCTTGGTGGTTCGTAACTGTGGATGTGGAAAAAAGTGGCTCTCAGTATTTTGCAAAAGGAAGTCCATCATATGAAATCAAAGATGAAATGCTGGGTAGTGGATCCATTCTCCCTTTGTTTCTGGAGGCATGCGGTGTACCGATTGAACACAAACAATCTTTCATGGATTGGCTACAGCGTTACCCTGCCATCTTTTTCAGCACATTGAAGGAGCATGCAGTACAATTTTTCAAGGAGAGCAGTATAAATATTTTGCCATTCTTGGAGAGTTCTAGTATGTTTACCTTTTTTTTTATTTCTTTGAACATTGTGAATGGTTTAAAATATCAGTAATATTGGCTCTAGGTAGGACTTTTTTTACTCACTGCCAAATGGCAATCAGTGTATTCAATTTATATTGCCTAAGCAGCCAACAATTTAGTAAAAATGATGAAACATAATTGCCTAGACATTCTATTATTAGATAGTTCTTGTACAATGCTGAATTAGCATAACTAAGTAAAATGTCATATCACTTACCTCCTGGTGTATAGATACACCGCTATATTCAGTGGAAAATATTTCCAAAAGTTGGGTACCTTGTGGTTTCCAGAATTGTTTGCTGCAATTCCAAACAATGTACTGCGCCCCTCCCCCCTTTGTCTTTCTTTCTTTGCATATAACACCAGCACAGAAAACATGAAGACATGTGCATTACTTTAAAACTTCATTACTACAAAAATAATAAATATGTCACCCATGGATTAATGACCAGGGGCCGAATCCAGAACTGAGATTAAATTCCAGGGGCCTGATTTACTAAGCTGTGGGAAAGGAAAGGTGGAGATGTTGCACATAGCAACCAATCAGTTTCTGGCTAACATTTTCTAGTGTGTAATAGGAAAGTCAGAGCTAGAATTTGATTAGTTGCTATGGGCAACATCTCTTTTCCTTTCCCGTAGTTTAGTAAATCTGGCCCTGCAACAGAGGCTAATGTATGGAATTTAAGTTCCAGAATTCCATACACTCCCGTTACATACGGGCCTTCTGCATTTAGAACCCTAGCTCTCTGTATGCGGAAGGTCACCTGACTTTATTCATTTTGATTCCGGACCCTAATTTGCATTATTGTAGAGAGTCCAGATGTTACATATAGTCTAAGCGTTTCCACAATCAAAGTTCCTGGGATTTGCTGTCAGCTTATCAGCTCTTCATGCTACCCGCAAACACACGGTCATTGCTGACATTGCATTACTTTTTCAGAATATATTGTGATTCCTCTTATGTGATAGTATTAATAATTACTTTGTATAATCTACATTTATCTCTTATTATTAATAATAAAAAAATAATAATAATCCTATTGCTATTTCTTTATGATGCTGTTGTAAAATGTGTTAATGCTTTTTGCAGATTTTGGTGCATTTGCATTGAAAGCAATAGAAATCCCTCTGGTACTGAGATATATACCAAAGCTTTTACCACACAAACTGAGAAGCTTGCTAATGCTAGATGCTCATCAAAAAAATGCAGCCTTACCCAGCAAACTACACATTCTTGAGAAAATATTAGCTACTGAACCGTGGAAACTTGGATTTGGCAAAGTAAGTATCTTTATATTGCAGTTTTGGAAAACTTTTTATTTTTGTTCCCTAAGTAAATCTGTTACAATGTTGATTCATATAAAGACATATTTCACAAATGTACTTTTTTCTGTGTAGCAAAATAAAAAAAGCAAACTGGGTGAACATCAATCACCAGGACTCATTTTAATTAATAATTCTAAAGATAAGAGAAATTTGCAGTCAAGTTTTAAAGAGAAGATAATACGTGCATTTTATGCACATAACTTCTGTTGTATGGAACTTAGTTCTGAACGGTAGAAAAGGGGGCTGTGCTTCCCTTCCGCCTGCAAAGGTGGGCGGGGGGAAGCATGAAGATTGTACAGTGTGGGATGGGTTTCCCACATATGTGCGGATCTGTGGTTGGTACAGGTTTCTCTTAATGCAGGCATACCTCAGCGTAACTGCCATAAAGCCTGCACAAGAAAGGGGAGTTCACTGCCAGACCCCCGCATGTACGGAAAGCATGCATGGGGTCTGCATCCAGTCCAACATTCTTAATTGTTTTAATGCATAATAAAGGCAAATAATGGTTTGCTGACTAGAGTAGGATGTCTTGATTTAATTAAGTATATTGTGACCTCCTGATTCTTGGTGATATTAAAGGGGATGTCTCAATGATATTGGTCACAAAATGAATACACACCAACAAGACAAAATGGGGCACCAAAAGTTGCAAATCTGAACTTACAAAAATCATGTTGCAATGTGAGGTTTTTATGTATGCAGGGAAAAGACTAGTTTTTGCTTATTGCACACACATTTTTAAGTTTTATTTCTAAACTGTACTTACTGTACTGTACTGAGTTGTGCTACAAAACATCAGCCTCTGAAGTAATTTTTTTGCATATTTAAAATTAGCTTTTTCCTGCAGCTCAACATGGTTTTGCTGAGGTGCCGATTTGCTCCTTGATTGCTGCTACTCGCAATAAAGTGCGCAAAAGCCACTTTTACTTGCATAGTTGCAGTATGGCTCCTTATTCTTGACCGATATGTGTTCTGAGTGTCAGGGTAAGGGATGTATTCCCACTATTAGTATAGAAAGCATCTGTGATTAAGGAACAATGGGCTGGATCCAGACTTAAGTAAGTCCTTGAAATTAGTTACTCCTGGGCTAAACCATGTTGATTGCAGGGGGAGTCAAGTTAATTGTATTCTTTGCATGCAGAGATATATCTTTGAATTGCTTACTGCACATAGATACTGACCAGCTATACTATCACACTGTTATTTAGACTTGGGATAGGAAACATCACCTCTCAACTCTAATACTGTTTGCAACAGATGAAATATGACTCCCCTGCAATCAACATGGTTTAGCCCAGGAGTAACTAAGTTCACTTAAGTCTGGATCCAGCCCAATTTAATCATTCTTGGGATAAGACTATCATACATGTTTTTTGCCCAGGTGTAACTTTCCACCTGTTGTTCTTTTAATAAAAATGAAGGGAATGTATTTTGACAAGTCTTTGTTTATTATAGATGGTTTACAAGGAACTACATATTTGTTGCTGTGAAGCAACCTGGAATAACTTTCTTCAGTGTGAATGTCTTCTGGAAAAAATTTCTGATTTACAGAGAAATGCGTTAATGATCTATAATGATTTGAAGAGGAAATGCATGGAGTTAGGGGATACTTATGTACAACTACAAGAAATTACTAAAAGTGTCGCGAGAGACATGTCAGCTGAAAGAGCGTGGGACGCAATCAAGTTTTTAAAGGATAATGAAATTGTGGTGATTGAACAGCAACGGGTTTTCCTGTACAATATGTACTATTATGAAGTAAATATTGCTAACTCTATAAACGATATAGTTAGTAGAAAGCCCTGTAATAGAGATATTAATGAGAAATATGTTTTTGGAATTTCTCGACCTCCAAAAGAAAAACAAAAGGAAGCAGATGCTCATGTGAATAACCACAGCCCTGTGCACGAGGGCGGTGATACTTCAACTAAACAGCTCAAGCTTGGAAAGCTGTCTGACAGTACATCTGCCACAGAGCCAGAACTAGCCTATTCCACAAAATTGGATATTGACCAGCAGAAAGCAGTGAAGATGATTTTAGCTAACCCAGTGACCGTTATAAGTGGGAAAGGTGGATGCGGGAAGACCACAGTAGTAAGTCAGGTGTTCATGTCCGTGATGAGGAAGGAGATTGATGACGTTAAAGATGCCTGTTCAGCCTTTGAAAGTGACCTCAATGCATCAGATGAATGGACTTGTGGTGCAGTCACCTCTAAATTTGTGGTATGTCAGGACATATGTACCTTACTTACTGCACCCACTGGAAAAGCAGCTTCTCTGCTACACAAAAAGACTGGACTTCCTGCTGCCACTCTACATCAGGTACTGACCCATTTACTTCTGTCATAAAAAATAGAACTAGGAATTTATTGATACTGGTAAAATAATAAATTAAGACTAACTGACACAATAATCAGTGCCATTATATGTTGTACACTTGAGCATATGAGTGGTGCAAAATGTCTTTAATCACACAATATTTATTATTAATTAGTCTGAATATCCGTACACATCTGCTGTTTGATAGAAGATAGCTCCGCATATATGGTGGTATACTGTACAGGATGTTAGTGGGAACTCGGGAATAAAACAAACATCATATCAGTAGTTTAAATGAGTTTTACACTTCTCTCTCCCTATAAGATCTATTACTGGAGAGTACAATCCTGACACTGGCACAATGCATTGACGCCCGACATTGTCACTTCTCTGACACTGTTCTCCTCATTGTTTCTCAGCCAGATGAAAATAGAATACAGAGGTGTCTGATGTAATTTGCAATGGTAGCTGCAGAGTTAGCTCGGATCAGGGTTGAAATGTAGTTATGTTATGTCCCTAGCCATGGCCACCTAAACGGGACATTAGTTTCCAAGCGTGCAGCTTTCAAAGCACCAATGGGTATATCTTGTTGGAACAAGTTGGGTGATAATTCAGGCTTACTGACAAATAACCTCTCAGTGATGGACAGTAGAAGATGATATATTGGTCCTATGTCTGCCCTTATTTGTTTCACCAGAGTTTTTCTGATGTTTCTCAGCTGCTTTTTATATAGACAGATTAACGAGCAGCTGTGTGTAGTGCGCGTAACAGAATTCAAGCTGTAAAAGCAGTCACGTTTGTGTTGTCAAAATCCAGTATAATAATCTTACAGTATATGGAAATACAAATATACATTTTACATTAAAATCTCTCTAATTATATATACAATACAGAAGATTGAAAGAGAATATAGTGCACATTCTAATGTATATACACACAGGGCTGGACCCCCATGGGCTTTTCATATGTGCCATTACGCAGGGAAGAGGGGCGTGCACTCCCTTGTCACTCCCCTCTCTCGGTAGTAGTTCCGGGCACTTACGTCTCCAGAACCCTGCCTCAACTTCTACACAAGAATGTGCATCCATCCGAATGCGGATCCATGCGTAAGAGGTGTTCCCCGCCCCGACCCTTCATTTGCATGTCTATCCCAGCCTGTATGGCAAGGATATGGCTTGTGTAAGTAAAAGCCTTGTCCCTTCATCAGAACTTCTAAGGTACAGAACTGATTTCTGTATGTTAGAAGGTACTCTAGTGTAATACCTGGCGCACACATGCGCCAATGTTACCTATCAGGAGACGTACGGAAATGACTTGTGTAAGTCCCCAGACTTTCTTAATTGTGCAACTGAAAATTGTGAAACATATATATTGCATGAGATAGCACGTAGCCCCATATAGTGTCATATAGTGTCAGCATAACAGGTACTGCTTATCTCTTTCATTGAGAGAGACAGAAATGTATATATACCAGGAATGGCACGCCAATAATAAAGTTCCAAGAGAAAAAGCAATGTTCTCAGGTGCCTCCTCTTATAAATCTCCAATGATCTATAAAGTATATACTCCACAATGTGTGGCACTCTTATTGTAACAAAAGACAAAAACTTGCCAGTCTGCTCCAACGTATCAGTTTAATGATAAGCTGCCTTCAGGGATAAATAATTATGTATCCCTGAAGACGGTATCATTAAACTGAAAAGTTGGAGCAGACTGGCAAGTTTTTGTCTTTTGTTACAATAAGAGTGCCACACATTGTGGAGTGTGTGTGTGGGGAATTTACACCTCTACAAAAAAAGACACCCCAGCACTCTTGCAATTAACCAGCAACAAACTATGACATTCTATCTTTAAAATAAAAGTCAGAGAATTTGTTACATACATCTGCAGATATATGATAAACCACCAGCAACTTACAAGGCTTCTCTCTTTGGTGATCCTAACTCTAAAACTGTCAGAGTCCCAAATTTGGGTCATATATCACGTCTGATATAGCAGCTGACATGGGGTGCTCTTTCAGAGTAGCTGTTTTGGAGACTTGGGGACCTCTACTGGGGGTGAGCTCTCAATTTAAAAATGCATGATATATGACCCAAAGTTAGGACTCTGACAGTAATAAAGTTAGGGCCACAAAAACAGAGAAGCCTTGTAAGTGCTGGTGGCTTATCATATATTGTCAAATGTATGTAACGAATTTCACTGACTCTTATGTCTTATGCAAGAGTGTCCTTTTTGTGTGTGTATGTATGTGTGTGTGTGTGTGTGTGTATGTATATATGTATATATAATATATATATATGTGTGTGTGTAATATATATTACATTGTTACATTGAAACCATTAGGTGACAGTCTAACATAAAAATCCAGTACGATCCTTCCCTTTTTTGCATAGGAGAGATTAGAGACCACTTTCTGTTTCTGTATTTTTTTTTAATCAATTTTATTCTCTTCACAGTTATTATGTGAGTGTTACCATTGTGGATGAGGTTTATGTGTATGCAGTGTAATCATAACTGGAGACATTGCTTTAATTATCACCCAAATGTAGTTTGTACTCTGATCTGAGCCACCTCCTACTGCTACAATTCCAATTTCTAACATTTTCACTGCTTTTATCTGCTTTAGCGATACATATTATGGTCATCTGTTGGGAGCTGCTGGAATATAAGGTTTATTATCATGATAGTCCTTTGTCATATTGCGGTTTTTATATATTCTTGAACCTTACCTGCGAGCACCTGATATTAGATCCAGGTCATTTGCATGTGACTTTTCTGTCTTCTGCTTACCATTCACAGACTGAGAAAAAATGAACTGTGTCAACTGTGGTGTGTTTGCCAGTCCAGTTGTCCGTGTTGCAACAGTGATACAACTGAATGATGGCTATATCATTGCTGAAATGCTCAGCAAATAGACATTTGCTATTTGGAACGTGTACCCGTTCCTAATAGAGATAGGCTGAGGTTAGGGTTCGTCTGCAACATGGAGGGTTAGGGCTTAAAGGGAAGTTTAGGCTGTAGGCCATGGATGAATTGGGTTCAAAAAAGGGAAGTTAGGATTAGGGCTCAAAAAAGAGAATGTAAGGGTTAGGCTGCGGAAAACATAAGGTTAGGGGAGCGTTAAGGTTAGGATGAAAGGCTTACCTGTTGGTGTAAAAATCTTTGTACCTCCGGGAGTCATGGTACCGCCTTTATTGAGAATGGAGACTGCCGGCAGTCGCCATTTAACTGCCACAAGATAGTCTGTCAGAGAAGCAAGCCACACCCATGTCAGCTCTATTTCAAATGATTTTATTTTGTTATATGTTAGCAATTGTTAATCTGTTATTAGAGTTGCTACACTTCCCATTGCTTTCCATATTAGCACTTAAAGCTCCAACATTTTGGTATTTTTTGCCACCCTAATAAACTTTTTTTTTTGTCAGGTAACATGCAGTTATTCTGCCTGGCTTAAACTTGAATCGAATGATAGAAAACCTTGGAAATTCTCCAAAGTGGAATCCCTGGTGGTAGATGAAGGCAGTTTGGCGTCTGTTCGTATGTTCAGTGCTGTTTTGTGTTTGCTGTATGAACATGCCAGGTTGGCCAAACTGGTAATTTTAGGTATGTGATATTAAGAGATAAAATATTGTCTTTTTAAAGTGCGGTTTAACTATATGTGTGAGAAATCCTTTGTGATCCAAAATGAGCAGCATAGCGTTAGCCACTAAAAAGACTAATCTTTCAGAAAGTTTCAATTATCCAAGAAGAAACTCCGAGGGCCTGATTCAATTAGCTTCGAACCCACGTTATTTGCGGTGCGAAGCTAATTGTGCATAAAAATCGGCTTGCGTTATAGACGGGAAAAAGCACATCACAAGCTTTTTCCCGTCAAACGCTGTGCACAAACCTAATTGAATCGGACCCTGAGATTCATAAGAAAATAAACTTTATTAACACTTTTTGTAAGTGTACAATATGTTTAACATAAAATAACAAAATTTAGACACAACACCCTGAACTGAAAAACAAAACAAATTTTTAATTTACACCTTTCCACATTCTGAATACATAACACCAATGCATATAATTATTATTTAAAACAGGAATATACATAGACTTTGAAATAGAAGCCTTTGAATTTAGGATTAACCTCAATCATCTTTCTGACTGTTGTGTTACTGTGAATGCTGGCAATATAAATGATATGTTGCACTTTAACAACCTAACACAAGTATAAACAAAAAAATATTTTTGAATTCTTTCACTTTGTGGTCATTTGTTCTAATCAATCATATATTGGGGTTGCTTAGTGGCATCAGGTGGTATTTACAGGAGTGGGCTACCACCTGTTTTGAATATAGGAAATAAATGTTAATGTCCTCTTCAAACGCACTCTTATTAACTTTAAATACTACATACCGCAACAAGGTACTAGTGACTAAATCAAATATGTACATCTTCTCTAAAATTTCTGCAGGCTAAATGTGTCTGAATAGCATTCGCTTCTCTTGTTCAGATTTTGTTATTATAATGCGGTTTGTTTGATTACAGGAGATGTACGTCAGTTGCCAAGTATTGAACCAGGAAACATGTTGGCTGATATATTTTCTGCCTTGACTAAAATGAACTGGACAATAGAACTGAGGACCAATCACAGAGCAGAGTCACAGCTCATTGTGGATAATGCTACACGGTAAGAACTTAGAGACCTTAAAATGCATATCCATTTTTTTCTGTGAATGATTCATTTCATTCCTTGCTGTTTTCAAATGTTATATTTATGTCCCGTATCATTTTTCACCTTAAATGTTTTCTATGTTCAAGAATATCTCATCAAAGCAATGTGAACTTTGACGCTGTGGTACACATTGATGGGGACTCGAGCACTGTAATGCCCAGTGAAGATAAGAAATTCATTTTAGTTTCCTTGGCTAGTGACTCTGATCGTGGTAAGATAGTGCCTTTCGTTAATAATTTTTTGTTAGTGTTGTTGAATATTTAATAAGATTTTGATTTGGCTAATTTTAAGATTCCATATATAGGGAAGACTATTGATTTTAACTTGATAACGATCTAAACAGAAATAGTTACCTTTTTTTCTTTGTTTTTCAATTATTCAGTATGTAATAAGCTTAAAGATATATCTTCTGTTTGTGGGAAAACTTGTATTTGCAAACCCCTTTCAGGACAGTCCATAGATAATATCCACTTCATTCCCTTTACTATAAATGCAACATACTTGTCCTCTTATGATCATACTTCACAATCTTCTACAAAGGCAACAAACACATTTCTCTCACTTCCATCACTGACATCTGCGTTCCTATTTTTACATGTGGCTTGCACAATAGCTTCCCTATTCCCTCATTACTATACCAACAAAAACATTTCTTATGCAACTTCAAACCTGTGAAACTTTACTCAGCAACCAATTATTTTCTGTACTGCCTCCTAGCTAGCTGTATTTTGGATCTTTGGCATTTGGAAGTGATTATGTAGACTGGTGTGTAGTGGTTTAGAGTAACTTTTAACGGAACAATAAGTGAGGTTCCTAGTGGGAAGGCCTCCCAATTGTTTTTTAATTGAAAAACATCCCTTCCTTTCTCTAAAAGCTTTCCTTAAATCCCAACTGACACCATTGGCATAATATTTCTTTTCCATAGAATACTCTTTCAGGATATTATACTTTCATCTAAAACGTGTTTTTTGTGTTAAATGCAGATTTGCACACTGCTATAAAAACATTGCTCCAGAATGGGCCTGGATTGCAAGACCATAAGCATTCGCAGTTCATTGCGTTTCGGAGGTAAGGTTAGAAGATTAGATAAGTTATAATAAATATATGGTATAATATCCTAATATTGGTTTTAAAAATATTGTTTACTTCTTACAATTTTCCTCTACTTACAATGCATAATAAATGGTAGCATTAAAGACCATCTATTTATTATAGAATTGTTATTTCTGCTTGCTGTTATATTTCACCATTTGACACGATTACATTTAGGAAATGAAATGGTTATCCTGTAGCATAGTAGTTTTTTTTTTATTCTTTTTATTTTAAAATTGAAAGAGATTATTACATTATAGCCGGTGTCCATACAGAAAAAACTAAAGTGTACAAAGAATAGCAAGTCCCACAAAAAGAAAATGTGAGAAAATGTAAAGATGACAAACTGCAATGCTTCAAAATACTTAAAAGAAAGGGGCATTTCCTAGGGCGTAAATAGAGAATAGAGAAAACAGAGAATATGTACAACAGCTACCTGAAAGAACCGATGATGAAAGTTTTTAGGAGGCATAGGGGAAGGAATGGGGGAGAGGTAGCAGCCAGGTTTCTCGAACCTTTTATCAAAGCTGGTAATGGAGCGTGTGCCAGGACCCTGGTTATGGAGCAAAGGGTAGAAAACGACGAAGGACAAGTGTTAGAAGAAGCAGGACTGGAGAGTTAGCAGTTAAGAAGTACAGAAAATTCTGGGGAGTCTTTATTTTGTATCCAACTAAACCAGATGGCGGTAAACTTCTGAAACTTATGTGGTGGAAAGAGTAATAGAGTCCATGGCTAGATGAAAGTCCACTCTCCTAAACCACTCTACAACAATAGAAGGGGTGACTGTTTCCAACCGCAGCGTTGCTGAAAAGAGAGTTCTTGCATGAGGAGATAGATGAGTTAGACAGTGTAAGCGACCATAGCTTACATAGCGGACCATATCCGCAGTGACTTGCTAGATTGCTAACCTGAAGCAGGTATATGTTAGTTACATTGTGGATGTGAAGAGCGCCTCTCACCCCTTAATTGAGTAAAACACATTGTACTGGATCAGAAGAGAGATTTGGGATTGTCATAGACTCACAACAGGATGTTCTGGTATATTAATGTTCTTACAGAAGTGCAGCTAGAAGCTTAATGCTATTTCCATCTAAAGGCATAACCTTAGATATACTGGATGATTAGGGTCTTGTATCTAGCCACCAAGTAACACTCATAAGTGCAGATTGTAAAGAAAAATGCTAACCACACCCCTAGCTTCTTAGGGGTTAAGAACATTCTTATCTCTAGGTTTTTATACTTAGGAACGCCTTGGTTTCCCAATTAAGAATCGTACGTGTATTTAGTGTCTTTAGTATGATTCACGGCTATGCCAAGCAACACTTAAATTAAAAAGCAGATGTTTTTCTTAGTCTTTCTTTGTTTTATAATTAACAAAAATAACTAAATAATGTCCTTAAAAAATTGCAATATGTTAAAATGTATAAAAATTCTAAAATCATAAATACTTATTGAAGGATTAATAAAGACCCATTCAGCTTTCAAAGCTGTCATAACATAAAATATCAAAATAATATCTACATAAGTTAGACCTAAACAAAATTTGTATCCCAAGGTGTCACACAAACGATGCAAACATGCTACAAGATTAATAAAAAAAATTATGTTTAAAAAAGGTTTACAATGGCCAATGAAATCATGCACAAACTGTGCAAACAAATGTAAAGAATGATTACATTCAAATTTGAAATTGAAACACAAAATGGTGACATAAGAGCAGTTTTAAAAAATAGACCTTAACTGTTTCAATCAAAGTGAACACAAGCATTCATTATAATCACACAGCAGCTGTGTGCTGAACAAACAGGAAAGCATCTCTGTTAACCATGTAGATGTCAACTTAAGAGTGATATGGGGCGTTCTTATCTTTTCCTGTGCATATCTTACTCTACACAAGCAATTCTTAACTGTGAATCATTCTTAAGTGTCGAGGAACACCCATACTGTACATTAGTAATCCGAATGCTGTTCATTTGCATTAAGAACCATGCCCCTCTAGAAACGCATGTGTAAGTCTGGCCGTTCGCATGTATGAATCATTCTTATATGGTTTCAGTGGGTAGTTTTGAGTTCTGAGCATGTTCACTTTAACTGTTCTTAAATATACGCACTTAAATTCTGTTCTTTATCTGTGAATCAGGCCCTTAGTGTTTACAGATACAGTATTTTTTACATAATGTTTATTTTCCATACAGTTTATGGTTTTCTAAAGCTGTTTGTTTTTATTCCATATGATCAATTATTAGTGCTGGGTACTGTTGTTATCTCTTAAAAATTAATACCTTGTAAACTAAACATTTGCATTTTTGAACTTTAAGTTGTTTTTGTGTTTGCGTAAAGTCAAACTGCAGCTAGGCTCAAATGATACACGGACAGATTTTGTCACTTGGATGTATGGCCTCATTGAAAAGTTGCCCTGTCACTGTGCACTCGTTCTATCATTTATAGAAATAGAACTACAATTTTAATAAACATTGATTTGTGGTCTGAGCAGTACATTTTCCTGCTTAATTTTCAGCTAATTTAATCTTTCTGCCTTTGAAACATCTTTGGTTAACAGAAAATCTATTGTAGAATGTAATTACAACAAAATAAAGTGTGCTTTATTTCACTGGTTTTTAAATATTGAGTATTTTACTTCCCTTCACTGATATGTGTTACTAATATAATACAATATGCTGTAGTAACTCTTAACTATTCTGTAAGCTTTAAGTAAGAAAAACACATTTCATTTATTTATTTATTTTTTAAATCTACGTTTAGGAAAGAATGTTTGTTGATAAATGAACTCTGTTGTAAACACTACTCTGGACATACAATCAAGTAAGTTTTTTTTTTTATCGTATCTGTTCTTGATTAATTGGCCGTTTCTTCAGACCGTTTTTTATTTTGCTTTTTTCAGCTCTTAACAGGCATAGGGGTAGATCCTGAACAACGTTTGCTTTACGTTTGTTCGCGTAGCGAATTTTCGCGTACGTAAATTCGCTACGCTACCCTTAACACACCCCCTGCACGGCCGTATTTTGTGAAAATACGCTGGAGTGCAAATAATAATCGCAAAGTTCATTTAAATTAACCCCAGTGTGGTGCTAATGACATTTTATATAGTACAAATAAATTAAAATATCTGAAAGCATAGTTAATTACCAGGGCAGAGAAGAGAGACAAAGTAGAAGCATTTTCAAGTAGCCTGGCACCGTTTTTGTGCCACCTGTTGCCAAATTGTCTTGCTATATGGCAAGAACTCCTGTCACCTTTTAAAATTTCTTTTTCTGATGAGTTTGCTTTATTAGAAAGCCAATGACCTAGATTTTCTGCAATGTGACTTAAATTGCAATGCAGTACTGTGTTTTACTATTGTATTGATTAGGCCTCATTGCATTTTTAAGGAGTATTTCTAGTTAAAGAGGAGTTTATTGGTAATTAAAATAAATGGTAACATGGTCTTTGTTGTTTCAAACTCCCCATGTATCAATAATAACTGTGATTGGCTGCTCCCCTACCTTAGTGTCAAGATTTGGACATCATATAACACTTTACCATTTTATTAAAATGACCAAGTTATATGTTCCTCTTTTGATAATGAAATATCACATCCAACTGAAACTTGCTGGGCTTCAATTTATGCCACTTCTAATACCTGTAGGGTATATTAGTGGTCTGGCGATAGCATCCTTTAAAAAGGACACGTGGTACATTAGTGTTACAGAGTAGCACAGTAAAATATGTGTGGGGTTTTTCGATGTCTGGGAATGGCAGAACTTTCTTCAGGGATGTTTATGTGTGTATACATCAAAGCCTCCTAGTTATTTCTACAACCTGTCAGTATTTGTGTTTCGCATAAAAACTCCCTTCCAAAATATTAGAGTGCCTGTAATTACTGAGGTGTCATAGACGCGTTACAGTGATCACTGATCAAAGAGCAAATTGCATGGAAACGTGAACATGCTCATTGTTTTTGTATTTGTTTATATTGTGCAAAATGAGCATGAACAGAAGACTTGACACTTTTCTCTGCATTAGGAATCATAAGAACAGATTGGAATTCAGATGTGATGACAAGGTGTGCTGCACCAAAAATGCCTACATCAGAGACCTTGTATCCAAGCCAAGGTAGGATGTTTTAAATGTGTGTAATGTTCTTAAAGGAGGAAAAACATCAAAATGTTACATTCATCTTAGGCAATGTTGAATATGTTAATCTACTCCTAACAGGGCCAGGTTCAGACCTCTGTGTGTTTTCTGAATAAACGAAAGTCTGGCAATCTGCTTCCGTCACTCCCCTCTCTTGTGTGGTTATGCTGCCATAATTCTACCTTAAGTCTTCTGTGCTGATCAGCAGTCCCTATGACCGCTGGTCTGCATGGAACTGGTAAACTCAACCCACACTAACATTACCTTGGTCCAATCTGCCCACTTCATGGAGTTTAGATGGGAAGAGGGAATGTACTACCCTGTCTGACTGATCTAGAGAAATGACTACAGTAACTTATTTCAGTTATTTCTCTTGGTGGAGTCTCATATGTATCTTAAAGGATAAATGCTGTGACTGTTTAGGCATTTCCTTATTGTTGGGCATAAGCTGGCACTGACAGCACAATGGGCTGGATCCAGACTTAAGAAGGAGCTTGAAATTAAGAGAGGAAAGTCACTCCTGGGCTAAACCATGTTGATTGCAGGGGGAGTCAAGTTAATTGTATTATTTGCATGCAGGGATATATCTTTGAATTGCTTTTATCACACAGATACTGACCAGCTTTACTATCACACTGTTATTTAGACTTGGGATAGGAAACATCACCTCTCAACTCTAATACTGTCTGCAATCAACATGGTTTAACCCAGGAGTAACTTTCCTCTCTTAATTTCAAGCTCCTTTTAAATCTGGATCCAGCCCAATGTTACTTTGTATTGCCCATAATAAAATCAGTAGGTCCAAAATGATTGCTGTATCTGGGATGTGAAAGCAATAACAGCCTTTTCTCTAAATTCAAGATAAAATGGCATTAAAAATAAAAAAGTGAGGTAGTGTGTTTACAGGATCTATTAGCACATCCTCCACTATAGTCTTTTTAAGTAAATAAAAAATGCATTCCCCTAAACATATGAATTCAGAAGCAAACCTTGGGCTATATTTAATAAACTTCAGTAAAGTAAAAATATAAAAACATCATCTAGAATCTGAATGGTTGCTATGGGCAACATCTTAATTTTTCTTTTTTCAAATCTAGCACCTTTATCAGACTCTTAAAAATATTTTAAATTTATATCTTACGTAGGAAGTAGTCAAGCAGATTTTGAGATAATGATATATTTTTTATATCTCTGAGATGGGGGAAAAAGTAAAAAAAAATATTCCAGTTGTTTTTCTTATATGTTTACATAAAGACATTTCAAAACTCCTATCTGTATCTAGACAAGCTTTAATCAAGGATTACAGTCAAATAATAATGTAGCTTTTATTAAATAGAAAAGAGCCTTGCTTTATTATGCAAAACCTACAAAAACACTATAATTTCAGTATATTTTTTTCTTCTAAGATCATCTTTAGTGTATAATTGCCACCTGTTGCTACCTCAGTGATGGGCATTTGGTTAACTAGTCCTTTCTCATGTGCAGTAGATAAAAATAAAACATTCTTTGTGTTTTGGTAAAATTATTATTTCCTGTCCTAGGTATTCTGAAGAAACAAGCACTTCAGACTTTACTGGAGCAGTCTGCTTTAGTCAGGCTAAAGCAGAAGATCCTAGATCAGGAATAGACAATGCTGACCATAATACAGAGGAACAGAAGAAGCAACAGTTATATGAAAATGACAGGATCTGTAATGGAGAAATATTTTTTATAACTAATGTAAGTCCTTCCTAATTTTTTGTTTGTTTTTTTATATTGTGAAACAATTGGAGCAGGTGTAAAAGGAAAACAACTGCAGCATTAAAGTCTCCTTTTTGCATTTTCCTTTGCAAAAAAAAAAATTTAGAAAGTCATAAAAATTATATTAAAGATATATTCAGCATCATACTTGTATAGAATGTATTGTAAGACTCATATATTTTGGTGGACCAGATGGAACTGTTCTATGTTAGAGTACATCCAGTTACCTGCTGTTGTTTTAAATGAAACTTCTTTATGCTGTCTGCACACTTGCCTGATTTTATAAAGGATACAGCTGGCCTAACAATATCTTCAGCAAGATATATCAAGAGAATATTCAATATTGTTCATACACACTAAGCAATCAATCATTGCTTGATATATTGACAGTTATTCTTTTCAAATGAGTGAAGAAAATATCATACATACTGCACAGATCATCTGCTAAAATTGAATAATTGCTGGACTGTCAGAAACACCAGCCAATAATGATTACAAACAGTCCTGTAGAACTGATATAGTGCTACAAATCTGTCTCCAAACATCAGCAGCTACCATTCACAGATGTGTGAAATCAACTATAAAAAAAAGTTGTCCTCACACTTTTAACAGCACTTTATAAGCCTAGGCTGGTATTGAATTAAATTCTCATTTAAGGGTTGTGGAAATAAGGGAACTAGCATGGCTTGGTGACCAAATAGTCTGCCAGGGCATGGTGGCACCGGTAGTTCCACAAAGAAATTAAAGTAAACACAAATACATAGTACAATAGGGCTGATTTTACCTTGCCTTGGAGGGGTGGTCCAAGGTAAAAGGGGATGAAAACATGGTGGGTGGGCTGTAGGTGCTTTCTCTATGGTGCTACCAGCTTAGACTGGTAGCAACAAATTCATGGGGACCTCATGTAGCTTAGCCTCTTGATTTTCCTGCTAGTGGCTAAGGCTTGTCAGCGCCATTTATAAAGTATAAATTAATTGACTTCCCCATGCAGTTTATATTTTTTACTGTTAGGACACCGTATTATAAACACGCACCAATGTAGCAGGCACCCATCAACCTAAAACGCTCATTTAAAACTGCATCCACTTTATTGTCTAACAAACTGTTTATTCGGCACAGTTGATGTGATCAAGCATACGACTGATAATCATAGGTATAAGCTGTAGTTATTGGACTGACGACCAATAATTGAAAAGTGTGTACACCGCTAAAGAGGCACCTAGTGATTTTTGCTGGTCCAGGTAAAGACATTTACTGCTGACCTTACTGTGACATCCATACTATCACATTCCATTACTGGTTGTTCATAGATCTCTGGTCCTGCATCCTCTGGCATTATCTAGAAGCTGCTTTCATTTGTGGGTAAAGTGATTTTGCTTACAGCACTTCTATATTTTAACTGGTAGATGTAAAAATAACGGGTAAAGTTTGTTATAACTAATCACAAGGTATCCTATATTCCATCATTGCTATGAATATCCAACAGATGTAGCTGCAGGAACCATACCTAATTCTTCCATTTTAAACAGAAAATATCCTTTTATCAAATTAAGATCCCTTGTTTAAACAAGTTTTCCATTCTATAGCTACAGATTACCTCCGCTCTACTACTCTTCCGCTCTTCTGC
>WWET01000523.1:366671-379122 GCA_011038615.1 Limnodynastes dumerilii
CTTAGGACCTGATTCACACTTAAGAATCTTCTTAAAATAAGAACTTAAAGTCACACCTGGGCTAAACCATGTTGATTGCAGGGGAGTCATATTTCATCTGTTGCAAACAGTACTAGTGTTGAGAGGTGATATTTCCCAGCCCAAGTCTAAATAACAGTGTAATAGTAAAGCTGGTCAGTATCTGTGTGCAGTAAGCAATTCAAAGATATATCCCTACATGCAAAGAATACAATTAAATGAATTCCTCCCCAGGAGTGACTTCAAGTTCTTATTTTAAGAAGATTCTTAAGTGTGAATCAGGTCCTTAATTACAAGCTCCTTCTTAAGTCTGCATCCAGCCCAATGATACAATGTAGTAAGTGCCATTCTAGGGATATAAGCCTTACCTTGAGTCCCATAAGAAGTGTCCACAGCAGAACCATCCCATGACTCTACTGCACTGTCCACACTTGGCACTGTTGTAGAATAAATATCAGAGAGGTTGCTGGACTTTTGAGTGACAGGTGTATCATCCTCTATATCATCGGGCAGATTCAGTGAGTTGTGTGATGTAAGAGTCTTGGGACTTGTTGCTAAAAAAAAACAAAAAAAAAACATGAACATATTTTTATTGCAGAATAAGCCAGGAGTGAATTAAGACATGTGTACAATACCTAAGCATTACATTATAAAAAGCTTTGCGTACCATCAGTCTGCTTCTTGATTTTTAGAGTGACAGTTTCCCCGGCCATCTGCAATAAATGAATGGCTTCGCTCAATGGTTTGCCTTTCAGGCTGTTGCTGTTTATAGCCAGAATCCGATCTCCTACATGTATTGCACCTGTCCTGTAGGAAAATAAAACACAACAGCACAACTTATTTGCAAGAAAGAGCTGAAAATTGATGTTTCTTATCTTCAATAAAATAAAAAAAAACCTTCATGGTAATAAAATAGAAATTAAGAATGACTCCAACCGTCATTGATGTAACATTTTTTCTATATAAGTGAACATAACTTACTTTTCAAATGAAAATGATTTGGCATTCTCTCTAGCACTGCACAGATTGTACATTCTTGTTATAGTAGGAGATCATTAGTGGGTAAGTACATAATGATATCCACAATCCTTGCAATATATTCCAATGGAAGCAACTGCTACATTTTTATGTGTGTGCAATGTTATAGCCATTTCCACAACACAGACATCTTGCACTAGCAAGAGATTCACAAGTAAAAGTAGCAATATTATCCCCCCACATTATTTATAAGAGAGCTTGTACATTACCTTTCTGCCAGTCCACCTTTAGTAAGGCTTGAAATGATAATTGGATCAAATGGTTCCTCGGTTCCCGAAATTGTAATTCCTAAGGGTCCCCCGTACCGCTTCAGTTCAACTGTGTAAATGATTGCTCCAGTGCTCTCCTGTTCATCTAGAAGTGTGAAAATTGTGTCTCAAGCTCACTGCTGAGATAATTTGTAATTAACTACAAACATTTAGGAGATTAACTGCATTGCATCTTTATTAGTCAATATGCCCTTAGTGTGTGTGGCTGCCAAACATTTGTGTTCACTGGGGTGAAGCATATTTTTCACACTGGAGGTTCTGCTAGTCTTTTAAACTCCATGGCAATTGTTACGTTACTGACTTTTCATGTCTAAAATATTTTGTGTGGGTTCTTCCCAGCTCTTCCCAGAGCTGTGAAAAAAATGCCATTTACATTCATTTATATCTAGTGTAACATAATGCCTTTATAGCAGAAATATATTTAGTTCTAAGTCAGAAACAATTATAAATTACTGTTATAAATCAGTGATGATAAAGCATAGTTTCTTCTGTGTTCATGCTTTCAATAATTACCATAAATAGTGTTTTGGCATAAATACAAAATATATAGATGCAAACAATTAGAAACCCTTATTACAGCTTAAAGCTGGCCACACGCAAGTTGTTCCTACCAACTGGCCCAGTAGTTGAGCTACAGTTTTACTGTTCAATTTGGTCTCTCATGTGACACAGGTCATTGTCCAACCACATAATCTAACATGCCCAATAATCATGTTGCTTTTGATAAGATTATTATTATTTATTGGGCTTTTTTTTATGAGCACACATGCTATTATATTGCAATTGCATTGTGTGGCTAGCTTAAGAAACCTTGGGTCATGTTACAATTATGGTGACATTAGGTAAAGTACCTATATTGAATGAGCTTAGTAAGCCAGTTATATAGCAGTTCTGTTGGTGGTAGATGCCTATAAAAAAAGAGGTGAACAATAGAAGCAAAAGGAAAATCTGAAAGACAGAGTAAAATGCATTGGAACAGACTGGCAGATGTCATAGTTATATATGTTTAATAAATTGTGTATATGAAGAGGACAAAGTGTCAAACTTTGTAAATGAACACTATGTATCATAATCACACAGTATAAAATTTACCAAATTATGGCTACGAATCTCCTGTTTAAAAAAAAATAAATACATTATTATGTATATGTGAACAAAATCTGTCATAACAGGCCTGGCGACAGGAGGAGACAAGGGGGGGCAGCTGTGACAGGCCTCAAGGCTCAGAAGGGCCCCTGCATTCCACTGCTGCAGACACTATTAAAGAGGGATGGGGGCCTCCAAAAACATGTGTTTACCGGGTCTCAAGATTTTTGTTACCAGGATTGCATAACAAACCAGTGAGTGGTGACACTAATGTATTCTACACTGTATGTAGGAACGAGATTGTGGAAAAAGGAAAGAAGCAGTATGAAGAATACTAAGCAAACCTCTCTCTCTGTGACCTGATCACCCACCTGAGTTATCTTCATCTTTACGGATCTTAAGTTTAACAAGTTCTTCACATTGCTGCAATATTTGAACTGCATCTTCCATTGAGCAATTATCCAGCCGAATGTTGTCTATTGCCAGCAGCTTATCGCCCAACTCCAGAGTCCCTGTGCTGGTTGCAAAGAGTTAGAAATGTCATTTCAACTGATAAAAACTTGTCTTTCATATTTGTTTCCAATACAAAAGATTAAAGCAGCAAGTTAATAAGCCCTAGAGTGCAGACATAACCATGCATGGCTATGCCCTCTGGTTGGAGAGCCAGTTTTCTCCATATTTTTAAAAGCTGCCTATGTCTCTGTCTTTAGTGCTTAGTAAACTCGTTTTCTTTGTGTCAATAATCAGTTAATGTTACTTTGCAATACAACATGTGCAACACAAATATAACGGTTTGCCTCTGACTGTTACAAAATGGAATATTTGTTAGTCTTCTAATTTACTGGGAAAACTATTAAAGTAAATTTCAGAATATTTTAGGGTATGTCATATTGATTTTTTTTTGTAGATGATATACCATTAATTATGTGGATACACAGTCTGGACATTTTGCCTGTAAGTTGCATTAGCAAGCAGCTGTAAAAGACCACTGGTGCATAAAATATACAACCAGGGTGGACATTCCTCAGAAATATTTGCAACAATTTAATATTTATACATAATCACTCTTTTGTAATAATATAGTAACCTTTAATGGAAAATATTGTGCAGTTATTTGACTGTAATTAAATCAGTGACTCTCAGTAAATAAATTATGCTCAGCCCAATAGCCATAATTATATTACTGCAAGTAAAAAGAATTCCAAATGGTGTGAAAGCTAGTGTTAAGGAAAGTGTCTGGTCTAGTGGATTTCAGTGCAAGTGTCTATTCTATTGTTTGTGTATGTGTATACACTAGTAGATACTGTGTTATAAATAGTGTGTATATTTGGATAACATTTCTTCCATTTACTTTTCCGTGTCAATTCCAGTTATAGAGAAATAGATCAGTGCTCTGTTCTGTTTAATCACACAATGTAAAAGGATGTTTCTCTTTAGATATATGTGGGAGAGTATAAAGTGGAAAACCTGCTTCTACTATAGCACATACTGCAGTGAATTCATCCTTTATCTGACCTGTCTCTGGACTACTGCCATCTCCCTATCTTGTTTGCATGCAAAATTTTACATTTCAATTATTCACAAATATTAAAATATTGTGGAACTCACCGATGTGCAACACTGCCCTTCTTTATATCAGAAATAACGAGCGGATCACCAGATTTCCTATTGGACGGAGCTGCGAAACAGGGAACAGAATCAGATGTTTACTGGGAAAAACCATGTCCGGTATATTTTTAAATGATCTTGTGATATTTTTTTTCGGTGTCACTTACATATTTAGAGGCTGAATAAATGAATAACCTGGAGGAGCTATGTTTGATGAGATTTACTAAAGCGGTAAATATTTGCAGGCACCTCTATGAGGTTATGCTACACTATCATCATGTAGGATGAATGGCCGACTAAATAAATAAATAAATGAGGTTCAAAATTCCTCTCAACACATTTACAGTATATTTGGGCCATTAAAAATGAACCTAAGCACAAAACTAACATTGATTAAAATCAGTGACCCATAGAAGTCATTTAATTTCCCCATGAACTAAGCAACTAAATCAGAATGAAATTGGCTCGTTCTGCTACTTCGCATATCGTGTCTCCAAATATAATATATCTATGTTAAATTAAGACTTTGGCACCAAAATAAAAATATTTATTCATGTTTTGAAAAGTCACATTCTGTCTGCAAGAGCTACAAAGAAAACCAAATGCTGTGAAATCAGCTTCTGTTAGCATATGCAAATAACTAATAACACTGTGCATGTGTCTGCCAAATTAAAAATCTGTTCATCAAAATGAGAGCCTCGATTTGTGACAACAAGCTGTTGTGCAACTCAATTCCTCTCTGTGAAGGCCCAGTGAATTTAAAGTCCTATTAACCATCAGAACTTCCCTTATTTCCCATTGGGATGTAACTGAATAGATCCCTGACTTGACATTATCTACATTTGCTAAGTGGAAAGGAGACTTTTTTAACCTACCTTAAAGCTATCCAGTCTATATCTATTTCCAGCAGATTACCCTGTCCCAATTTATAATTCATTATCTTTGTACACATATACTGCACTGTTAGCCAGGCAGCTGTGTTAAAAAATGTCCTTTTTTGTGTAGTTTATTTATTTATTTATTTTAACCATTTTGTCCTAAGGCGTAAATGTTTTAATCGTGCTATTCCCTCACAGCCAATATATGATGTGAATCATGGAACCCCAAGGTTTTGTTAATGTGTGTGAAATAAATATTTAAATGACCATATTGAAAATTGCTATGATGCATAAAACAGCAAGTACCCTTTTGTGCTGGGTGAGAGAATGATGTTTAACACGCTCATACATATTTCAGGCTTTGCTATCAAAGTCCTGCAGAAAATGTGTTCTAGTTTGTCAGTATACCAAAATCCAAGGAATGCACTGGATATCACATCTTTTGTCTAGAAATATAAGGATAAGACATTCATAACACAGAAAATGATGGCAGATAAAAGCCACATGGCCCATCCAGTTTGCCCAGTTGTTTATTTAAGTCCTATACTGACCCTAGACCCTATTTCACCCTGGATTTATTTAGAGATTTAGGGTACAGTGTTCTACATTGTTTGGCCTCTAAAAGATGGGATGTTATTCCACTTATCAACGACTCTTTCAATGACATCATTTTCCTCATGTTTCCTCTGAACCTACCACCCTCATTTTATGCACATACCCTCATGTTCCAATTACCTCTTCTTTTAAGTAAAAAAACCACTCTACCTGTTTACACTCCTTTCTCCATATTTGAAAGCTGCTATCATACCTCCCTTTCCCTTCTCTGCTCTATATATTAGATTGATCTAGTCTTTCTTCATATATTTTTTTATACATGCCATATACAATTTTAGTTGCTCTTCTTTGCACAGTCTCTAATTTATTTATGTCTTTCTGGAGATATGGCCTACAGAACTGAACACAGTATTCTACCTGAGCTAGCACCAATGACCTACTAAGTGGCATTACTAGAACTCTCTTTCTGCTACTAATTCCTTTCGCTATGCAACCAGGCATCTGACTTGCCTTTCTCACTGCTTTGTTACACTGCTTGGCTACCTTTAAGTTACATCAAAAAATTGTGAAGCCTAGATTCCTTTTCTCCTCAGTAGTTTCTAATGTAGTACCATTATTAATATATTAGACTTTTGGTGCATAATTTGGCATTTTTTTGACATTACACCGCAGTTGCCACACTTGACTGAGTCTAATTTGATTATCCCTCATTTTGTGTATTCCTTCTGCTGTGTCTACCCCCTATCTTTGTGTCATCTGCGAAAAGGCATATTTTTTCCTCAATACCACATGTAATATCATCAAAAAAAGTATATTAAATAGCACTGTAGCACATGTATCCCATCTGGCCCCACTGTTTTTCCACTTTTAGCATTGAGAGTTTTCTTAATATCTGCTCCTTAGTGAAAGGACTATTAATTGCCTCCATTGTATCAATAGTCGTCAGATTTAGATATGGTCCCTATCCCACTTTTTATTTTGTGAATATTGTAGAAAAATTATTTTTAAGTTGAGCTGCCAAAGCCCTGTTAAACCTCACAAAAAACATTCAACTCTGAAAAATTGTTAGACATTTATTTTTTTATTGATATTGCATGAAGTAGCATTATAGTAACATTAGGCAGTTTAGAATCTATTGGTGCGGAAAATAGGTAATGTTTTGAAATGATTTACTAGGGGCCCAAATACTTCTTAAAGCCAAACCATTCTATAGATCATACCCTCACATTATAAAAAGAAAAAAGAATTGCTGTCCAAATAATAAGCAATTAATACTTACAGCTTATGGTGATTCCAAGTTCTACATTGTGTTTCTTTGGTAGTTTGACATGGAATGTACCACTGCTAGGGATCACAGATTCTAAATATAATATACAAAATACACTATTATGTTGTCTACAACAGACTCAAACACTACTTTTAACAACAAAACACTTCTTTTCAGAAATAATCTACATTCAGGTTCAGTGTTATGTCTGAATTTTACTGACTGCATAAAAGCAACATCGAAACCGTGCTCCCTAATTTCTTGGTCAGAAGTTAATCTGGTTAAAATCATTTCAAGCCGCCACCACATTACTTACACGGCAATCAAATACAGAAAACACTGTCATACAAGATAGGAATCATTACTTGTCAAGCATTTCATAAAACAGAAAAAGACAAGCAAGGTTAGAACTGACCTGCAACATCAAACTCAATTTCCAAGGTGACTTTTCCAGCAATGGTCGAATCTCTTAGAAGCTGATTGGCCTCTTCAAATGTGCTATCTTCTGTCTGAACGCCGTTTATTGCTATCACTCTATCTCCTACCTGAAGTACACCACATCTACATGGAAAAAGAATACAAAGAAAATTGATGTTGCTTTTCAATAGTGGATATACTACAGCTTCTGCAATGGTCAGACATTACATCTGTTCAGTAATTATGTATATCACTTTTTTCTTTTATCAATCTTTATATACTGCACAGACTTTACATTTACATACATTATTTCCGAGCTGTCACTAATTTTGAACACATAGTAAAGATCCAAAAGTCCATTGTAATATCTATTATTATTTACTCTGTAAACTAGAGTTAATACGTATAATTGTTGCCAGGTGTATAAGGTACACTTATTGACAAGTAAAGGAAATTGCAACCAAATTTGGAAGATTTGTTAATTGGTAATGATATAACCGTACTGTTGAGTACAAAAACATGTTTGACACATTAAATTATATACTTTGCTAATGTATTATACACAACTTCCCTCCCTGTGGTTGATTTCTACCTCATTTCTATCCCTCCCAAAGTACAAAGCTCTATTTGTGCATTTAAAGTGTGTCAACAACATGCACTGGGGAACAGAAATGTATTCCTGTAGCACAGCACCCTAATTCTAGTTGCAAAAGACCAACGTTCCAGACATCTATGAAATGTCCTAAAGAAGTAATTAATAATTCAAAGCAGTATTTCCTCTAGATGTGATCAGAGCTTGCACATTGCGCTGACTGATGAAGGCTCCCCAATGGCAGAGAGAATATTACATGGCTCAGTGTGGCAGACCCTTTCAATGCATGTTCTCTTTTGTAATTAATATAGCCTGCGGCCCCTGATGGAGGAGGCTGCATGATAAAGCCTCTGGAACTAGTTAATCTTCTCATACCAGATCAAGAACATGATATTTTATTGTCAGAACAGAAATTTCATTATGTGCTGCACACAGAGCGCAGGATTGTTCATAATTTATTAGAAACCAAAGAAAGTATTACAAACAAAGAGCTTTGACAAATTTCCTGCACAAAGAAAGACTTTTACTCAAACTGCAAAACCTTTACTTTCCACAACTAATGTAAATCTAAGTGGAATGTAATGTATACAAGGAATAAGAAGAGGATTGGCCACACCGAGTTTAGGCAGAATATATTTAAAATGGGCCTTTTTCTATTAAACCTCTGCTCGCTTTCATCACCTCAGTATGACACAGCAGGGAAAACAGTTTGACAAGTAGAGGACATATTACATTGTGTACAGCTTTGTGAAAGAGCAGACAGAAATAACTGAATGCCACAAAGCATCTAATGTGTACATCAATTTCTGCATTACCTGCATACCTAGTGTACTGACTAGAACTGAATCAGTAGCTTTAGAGCATTTATTTGAGGCCAGGTGTGAAAACGTTTCAATCCTTTATGAGGCTTTTTCCAATGTATACGTAACACGTTCCCAACAGCTAATTGTGTTTGTATGTTATTAAGATATGTAGACAGTTACATTTGGTTGCCTTAACCTCGGCTGGCCTAATGAAAAGTTATGATTTCTAAAGTAGGATATGACTGTTAACTTACCTTTCAGCTGGGCTGTCAATGTCAACATATGAAATTAAGGGTGGGGAGGACAGTGTTTCTGTAGCAAACACACTACCCTGAAGCTGTATGCCAAATCCCACAATGGGGTCAGCGGTCAGAACGACTTCTGTACTTTCTGTGTGAACAACCTGTCCAGCCAACCCAACTGTGCTAGAAGCCAAGGACACTGCAAAAGCAAACAATAGACAAAGTGTCCAAGGGTCAATAGACAGTCAATGAAATACAAGACTTAAAGCCATCAACTTAAAAAATTATACAAAAAATTGTTGTTTAATGTAAAAGAAGAGCTTGCTTTTATAAGGCTTTGGACACCTGTCATGACCATCTCTCACCTATACTTAAAAGGTACAACTATGAAATGATGCTATTTAAAAAACAAACAAACACAAAATAAACATCTAAATGGGATATATCATACACACACATATATACATACATACACATATATACATTCATACACACACACACATATATATACATATACATACATACATACACATATATACATACATACATACACACACATATATACATACATACACATATATACATTCATACACACACACACATATATATACATATACATACATACATACACATATATACATACATACATACACACACATATATACATACATACACATATATACATTCATACACACACACACATATATATACATATACATACATACATACACATATATACATACATACATACACACACATATATACATACATACACATATATACATTCATACACACACACACATATATATACATATACATACATACATACACACACACACCTAGGTGGTAATTTGTATTTTCAGCTTGCTTACAAAATTTATGGATCGTGAAATTACTTGTATTTAACAAGAATTCCAGTTGTTATGCTTGCTGAACACAAACGTTAAAATATTTGCTACTGATTTATTATTAGTAAATGAGAATAACTTATTTAGTAATTTTCAGGTTTACCATTTGCATTAAATTCTATATTGCTTAGATGGGGAAAAATGAAATGTTATATTGTTTATCTGCATTTGAAAAATGGGATGCTTAGCCAAAATGATATATTGGTAACTTACAAATAATGGGGTAGATCCAGAACTACGTCTGTATTCCATAGACGGACATAATTCAATGAACAATAGCTACTGGTCTTTTAGACCGCATATACGCAATCTACGTATCGGAACGATACGCAGATTACGTACAATAGCTACTACGCATGCGCAGTAGCTATTGTTCATTGAATTATGTCGGACGTAGTTCTGGATCCGGCCCAATATACTCAATTACTTATTAAAGTTGCCTGTACAGAATATCCTGGAAAGGACACATTGGAGATGCTTCAGAGTTGGAAGTAAGGGGTGTAGTATGGAGAAAGCAGGGGCACAACAGAGTATGTAGAGTAAAGGAAAGAGCAGGCACAAGGCAAGAAATTACTTTTTAAGTAAACTTTTAATTTTAACAATTTCAGCAATGATATAGCCAATGTTGTGGTGTTCTGCAGCATCATTGTCGAATGTGAGATTGTCGCAACTGGGAGTAACAAAGAAATACATTTGATAAGTTTTTTGAACAAAACACATGATCACATTATCATTTAGATAAGACTGAAGAAATATTTCAGTATTTCACGGGGTGTCACACAGGATAAAAACACCAGTGCCTATATTAATACAAAATGGTATATATATGGTGATATTATCCAGCGTTTACTCTTACTATTCAGCATGAATGCTGGTAACTGTTTAAATGTGCCTTTGAAAAAAATCCTTCTTTGAAATGTTGACCTCACTGGTTCTTTCACAGTTAGCGCACTCAGAGATGATGTAAGATATAATATTTTCAAGGTTGTGTGTATATGCAACAAAAAGTGAATATTTCAAAATACACACCTGAGGAATGAAGACAGAAACGGTAAATACCATTAAAAAAACACCTATTTTTGATATTTATTTTTTTTAGCTGTGTACATTATAATGGAAGCTTCAAAAACAAATACCTTAAAACAATACCACAGTTTTTGTTTGACACAATATTAGGTATTAGATTAGAGTGAAGATTCACTACAGAAAGTGCATTATTTTTGTTGAAATTGGAGCAAAAGCATTCGCAGTTTACACATTTCAAACATATGGCAAATATACATAAACAAAATGGTTTTACTGTTAGATGTATAATTGAAGCTATGAACTGGAAGACTGGCTGAAATTAGCTGAAATGTCACCAGTAATTTCCATAAAATATACAGTATCAAAATAAAACCTTGAGATAAATAGAAATGTTAGGTTTACAAATCTGTAGTCGACTATGATCAGTCAAACAGAACACATTCTCTAACAAAAACAACAGCTGCTGTGCATACTGACATAGAAACCTTCCGTTTACTGTAAAAAGCTCAAGATGAAAAGTCAATTAACAAGGTAATAACTACTAATTGCCATTTTGGTGTACCAGTCATTCTTTCAATTTATAGAAAATAAAGGTCTCCTGTGAAAATGGTTATACATTAGTGATAATGGCAGTAAAAATGAACGTTCAAATGAGTTTTCCATTAAGATGAGTTGAGAGGTATGTCACATAACCCGAGCCCCCATTGCAGTTCAGATTATTCCCACTTTGCATAAACATCAAAATGGTAATGGAGAAAGCAAATGCATATTATTTGTGAGATGTATGTTAGTGAATGGAATGAGATCATTTAAGATTTAAAGCAGTAGAAGTGGCAGCAAGGCTTACTACCTTGTACCAGTAACTTCTTATTTATCATGAAAAGTACAAAGATTACCCTACAATTGATAACTTATGTACTGCCATGTATGTATGGCATGAAAGTAGTATATAGATTTTTAGGACTGGGTATAGGAATTGTAGTTGTAACATATGTAATTAAATAGATAGCACAAATTTAAAAGTAGTATTTAAGCCACACGTAAAAAAAAAAAAAAACTATAACCGCTCAATAAAAACTAATAATCTGATAAAGGTCCAGGGAAATAACTTTCTCAGACTATGGAATCTAAAGTTAAATTTCCCTCAAATAGGCTTAGTGGTAAGCGGAAGGTGAAAGGCAAGGCCGATGCTAGGTCTCTGGACACCCTAGACAAAGCTCCAGCATAACACTAGGAAGAAGCCGGCTCACATGAATCCCTGCATACTACTTACTTCTCCTGATCCCCCTGCAACTCTGTGTACTCTAAAGCGCTTAGCCAATCCGCTGTTAGGAATGTGACAGCAGATCAGCTAAGCGCTAGAAAAGAAGTAGCGCTGCATGGGTTCAAATAAGCCAATGAAGCACTATTAGCTTTAGGGTCCCTGCGTCATCCTTGCTTCCCCCATGCCAGGTGCCCTAGGTAGCTGCCTAATCTTGCCTGGTAGCAGGTGACTGTAACATAGACCTTAGAGTGTGACTAAGAACAAAGTCAGTCCAGAATGTGGAAAGCAGTATGCTTTTCTAATAGGAGTTTATTCACGAGTTACTCTTCGTTTCTTTTGCTTTGTTATGCCTTAATAAGATCATGTCAGTTTTTTTTCTTTGATATGTTTAGTTCACGTAACATGTTTAAATTCAACTATAGGCTTCAACACCTTCCATTTTTCAATCACTGCCATGGATCTGATGACAGAATTGTAGCA
>WWET01000523.1:379146-391690 GCA_011038615.1 Limnodynastes dumerilii
AGGAATGGCTGCATGTTAGAGATGCGTCAACCACTGTTTCATCAAGGCAAAAGCAGCTTTGTAAATTAGAAGGAATACTCTACTAAACAAGAATATAAGGTTATTATCTTCAAAATATGATTAATACTCTTGGGAATACTTTAAAAACATTTTTCTAATGAGTCACAAGGTTTCCTAAAGATCTCATTCCCTAGTTTGTAGTCATCTCTTATGAACTGAAAACCATGTTAAGGTAATTATGTATTGTTTAATTGCTGACATAAATCTGAGGCTTGCCACCTTTATCAAGTCTGACCTTTTCCTGCTAGAGTTTTTCTGCTTGCAATGTGTTACTCTGCACTGTGTCAGAGAGATTCCGATGCTGTCAGCACGTAACCTGATATTGGACAGTTTTGCACTTATGTAGTACCCCTGTTAATGTTCATTTATGTTCTCCGGATTCGCCCAAATAATCGCAGCATCATTCCGGAAAAAGGTCTTCTGAGGAGTCGTGCTGTAAAATAAAGAATTTTGTATAAGTGAAAGAAATCTTATCTGTCCATTATGTGTGTGTGTGTGTATGTATGTATATATATATATATACATACATATATACATACATATATACACACACACATTTTTTTAAATGTATTACACGTTTGTCCACTAAATTACAGGTATTTGTTAATGCTTGCGGTATAAGAAGAGCAGTAGTGATGGCTGAAAGGGGAGGGGTCTGCATGATTTTCAAGGACCCAATCGCCTTATGTACGGACTTGTTTTAGGGCTGGTGGCAATCATGATAGGGTGACCATGAGATGTAACTGCAGGCCCCAGCGGCCTTATTTCAAACATGATACAGCCTCCAGCTGTGGTAGTTGAGGCAAGTAGATTAAGGTTAGGCTGCAGTGGGTAAAAGGTTAGGGTTAGGACTTAAGGGGAAGGTTAGGGTTAGGCTATGGGGCATGCATGGTTAGGGCTGAAAAAGAGAAAGGTTACATAGAAACATAGAAAGTGACGGCAGATAAGAGCCACATGGCCCATCCAGTCTGCCCACTTGTTTATTTTAAACTATACTGACCCTAGACCCTATTTACCCTTAATTTAGTTTGAGATACCCTTATATTTGTCCCAAGCATGTTTAAACTGTTCTACTGTATTGGCCTCAACCACCTCAGATGGGAGGCTATTCCACTTATCTATCACCCTTTCAGTGAAGTAATTTTTACGCACATTTCCTTTGAATCTACCACCCTCCAGTTTATATCCATGCCCTCGTGTTCTATTGCACCTCTTCCTTTGAAAAATGGTACCCTCCTCTAGCCGGTCACAACCCTTGATGTATTTGAAAGCTGCTATCATGTCCCCCCTCTCCCTTCTCTGCTCCAAGCTATACATGTTTAGTTCCTCTTTCTTGGTATGATTTGTGACACAGGCCATGGACAATTTTAGTTCCTCCTCTTTGCACAGTCTCTAATGTATTTATGTCTTTCTGGAGATATGGGCCGGATTAACAACCCCGTACGTGTGTGACATCCGTCCTTAATTTACCGATAGTAGCTACTATGCATGCGTAGTAACTATTTTACGGAATCTACGTATGTTACGTAGATTGCTTATATAAGGTCTTTCAGCGGATGTCACTACCAACTATAGGGGCCAGATTTACTAAGCTGCAGGAAAGGAAAAGTGGAGATGTTGCCCACAGAAATCAATCAGATTGTAGCTCTTACTTTCCATATCACATACTAGAAAACTTTACCTAGAATCTGATTGGTTGCTATGGGCAACATCTCCATTTTTCCTTTCACATAACTTAGTAAATCTGGCCCCAGAAGTCACATCTGTGCTGTTTTCTAAAATGCAATTGCTGACAGTCTGCATTTAGCTTTAGTACAGTGGTCTTTGGAAATGAAGACAATTGTACTATCGCACCACACTCGGTGACCATTGCTAGCAAATTCTAGTGCCATTTACCTTAAATTGTTGGGATCTCAGGCCAGATTTCCCCCGAGTTGGGGTAACAAGCAATGTGTTTTCAAGCACAAGTGCTGATCAACTTTTGAAACTTTTAAATCACAGGACTTTTACATTAGAATGTTATATACATCCCCCTCCTAACTATTTTATATTCTACAGAGACATAGAAAACATGACTGATTTCATTCCATCTGTGATGCTCAAGAAAAAAAAACTTGGATGGTTATATTAAATTGCCATATTAGTTTTGAAAATTAATTTTTGCCACCTGCTCACCAATGATTAAACTCTACAGTGTTATCGGGCATTATTTAGAGTTGTGAATAATGTGATTAAGTACCTCTGAGATGCACATTTCTGCACCAAAAGATTTCAATGTTTTATTTGTCCCCTTATGCCTAAACAGGTGGAATGGTACAGAAGATATTAAGTAGAATATAGGTGAGTAGAATACTATAAAATGTCCCAAGAGATGTAAAATAAGACATTACTACATCTCAAGGGGTTTATTAGAAGGCTTATATCTCTCGTAGTAGTTAGCAACTTTTATTCAGCTACTTGCATAATGATTGCATCCATATAGGAATTGAGGCTCTCTAAAATTATTACTTGTTGTCATTTCCATATGGCACAAGGTTTTACAGTGAACCTTAAAGTGTAGTAAACAACAGATGTGGCATTTCATAAAGAAAATGTGACTTCTGCATTTATTACTGTTAGTCATCATGTATGAGCCACAGTTATATTGTGTAACTGTACGTATATCTGATCTATTGGTGTTTTTATATTTACATTTATTTTTAAATTCAGTCGCTTCAAATGGTTTCATGCCATGTGCAATGTCTGATCATATATAAAATCTATTTCTTTAACAATGGATTTGCTGATTTGAATTAGTCTTATTAAGAATCAATCATTTTCGACAACCAAAATATTACACTTTATAAAGTTTTAATTATGCTGAGAATTACCACACCATACTTATGTTGTTGAAGCTAAAGAACTTACATGAGCTTTTAAAGTCCTTCTTCTTCAGTCTTCGTCTCATTAGTGTACCTCGTGGACTGGTAGGATAAAGGCTGCGTGGTAGGGACCCCATATTAAGTGAGCTCAGGCTATACGCACTCATAGAGGTAGGAGAGAAGGATGAAGATACCAATGCTGCTGCAAGAAAGAATACATATATTACACCATACACTGGACTGAAATATGGCAACATTGATCTCAGCTATTCATAGACATTCCACCAGATACAGCTTATTCTGTGTAACCTACACAACATCAGGATGTGACAATAATTTAGGACAGTCTAAAAAACATATCTGGACATAATTCTTTAATACAAATTTAACAATGGTTCATAAAGCTAAACCCAAGCCTTTCAAGCTACAATAACTGAAGGATGTAGTCATTTTTAAGTTATTATTTATATTTGAAAGAAAGAGAAAAATAGTAACTGACTTGAGACTTATGGAAAATGTATTGTGATGTAGCCAATCATAAAATCATTTTGCTGCTCATATAATTTTGGAGATAAACCAGGGTTTGAGAAAAAAGGGCAAATCATGTTAAATTGTGAAGGAAGGCAAATATGAACTAAGAAAACAGAATAAGAGTTGACAGGTAAGGTTTTCCCAGCTGATTTCTAATTTACATATTAGACATAAAGCTATGAATTGCATTAATTTCACCTGCAAAAGCATAGCATTTTCCCTGCATGCAAAGAATTTAAATTTATTTGCACTCCTCACAGTGTAACACAGTTTCGTTATGGTCCACACTAACACCTATTTAATATAAGGGGCTGCGCTTCCCCTCCACCCATCAAGGTGGGTGGGGGAAGCATTTAAATTGTACAGTGTGGTATGAGTATCTCACTTATGCGCAGGTCAGAGGTCGGACGGACCACTGATCCACAAGTGTGACTTAAGGCTGAACGAGTGAGGGCAGTAACAGGGGGAGTTCACTCCCCTCTCTCGTGCGGACTGACAGATCCCCACACGAACGGAAAGTGTGCAGGGGTCTGGATCCGGACCCTCATGCCTATTATTGAATAAGGGGAAGATTTGAGACACTATCTGCTACATGGGGTTTCTTGATAAAGGCTTATTAATTTGCTCATACCATTTAATGCAAAATATGTCTCTGACTTGCAAAATTTGTGTAAAACCCATAGACTATGAGCTAACTGCTAACACATTCTTCACTTTTACTGTTAGTAGCGAAAGGTGAAATATAAAAGCAATGCTTTAATGCCTGAGATGGGAAAGCATGGGTAAAAGAAAGGAGAAGTATAGGAAGAGGCAGAAAGTAAGGGTGGCACATTACGAAGGAGTTTTTGAGGTGGTGGTTTCTGGCATTTCATGGCTGGCGTCCTGCAATGGTCAGGGTGGTAGGTGTTATAATGTTGGTAGGTGAGGCGGCGATGGCTCTTGGCAGAGCTGTCCCATGAAGGCTGCTTTTCGCTGCTCCTTTGAACCTTTACTGCCCGCATGAAGGGATGACAGGAAATCAGGAAAAGAAAGAACCAGAAAAGAGGGAAAGGTAACTGAATTTTAATGAACAAAAGTGAAGTGAGAGCAGTTAGTAAATTCAGAAGAGCATGACTCAGTTATAAAAGAGGGCATCAAGAACGTCACAGGAGGATAGTTGTACAACATATTCCAGATATTCCAATGTCACAATATTTCACCATGACAGATATGTGATAGTAGTTTGTGTTTATTTTAGTAATTATTATACAGATAAATAGAACATAAGAACCAGGACATAGATTTTTATATAGATTTTAATGGTATTCTGCTAGTAACTTCAGGAAACATTGTTTAGTGTATGAACATTTAAATAAAAGAGCAATAATAGCTCTTCAGATATTTAAAGATGTTTTTTTTTGTTTGTTTGTTTATAGCTTTAGTGTATTGAGAAGTTAAATGGATTTATTCAGATGTAAACATCTTTTGAAAAAAACTGAACGCCAAGCTACAACTTAATGTATTTAGATGTTAAAATATTGTGTTCACATGAACAAGATCTCACAGAATCCATATGCTACTTAGTTTAAAGACTAAGAATACTAGCAGATCAAAACAAGAAAAAACAAACAAAACAACAACATGTAAAAGTGAAAAAGACGTTAGGAATATGAATCTTCTGCTTTCTAGTCATGCTAATGTATGCTCACAATAGACAAATCTCTCCTAACAAACTGTGCCAGTGTTGTATGACTGTAAAACCTGACTGCAAACAAATGTGATAATATTGTGTTTGCCTGTGTGTAATCAAAGCCGCCAAGCTTATACTCTAGTAAACAGGCATATGGACACATGGGTCAATTATTCTAGTTAGCTACTAAAAGAGTGCCATCGTTTACAACTGTATAACCCTTCATAATCTAATATTGACAGTTGAAAGTAGTGAATATAATCGTGGGCTCTGTTCTGCTAACGCACTCAGTGAATGGTAGCAAAATGAGCTTGATCTACAGTTGCAGTCAGAGCATGTGTGTTTGCAATGCTGGCATAGCACCATGCCATTGTAAAAGTCTCCTAAAAACTCAACATATTTCATATAAAGGTCACAATATCATCCAATATCTTACCGTGATCTGGCCCTTTTAATGCCAAGCGGGTTTGATGGTATGGGAGAATCTCTAGTTTCACATTTTCAGAGGTGCTGGCTAAAAGCTGTGTGGCTTCTGCTAATGTGCAATACTCCATACTTGTCCCATCTACTGAAAGAATGTGGTCCCCGATATGAAGAGCACCACACCTGGATGAAACATCATAACATTGTAATGGTTATGGTCTGAAACAAGCATTTTATTCTGTTAACATGTGGTTGCATTCAGAGTTATGATTTTTCTCCCAAACACTTGTAGGTTTTTGTCAGATGTTTTTGCGCTGTGCTGTGAAATGACACTTCTGACCAAGGGGCTGGGCAGAGTTGACCCTTACAATTTATATACCCTCTCTTTGCATACTCATCCGGGTGTGTTTTGTCACATCGTATCCCAACAACATAGTGGCGACATTGGTGCTTTTTCTTCAGCTCCAGAGCAGGCAGCTATTAATCAAGTTCTGATTGCTCCAATGCCAACAGGTAGTATTCTCCCTTAGCTCTTACCCTCTCCTTCTACCAGCCTATCCTTAACCCTCCATGTCCTGCAGCCTAACCCTAACCTCCCCTTTCTATCTGCTAACTGCAGCACACTTCAGAGAGTGAACCGCCGCAGCCCGTCAAAGAGAGCACAGCTCATTATGGGAAACAGGTACCTTGTTGAAATACTTCCCCCAATTTAAATGCCCTTCAGTCAGAAAACTAAAGGTAGGTCTAGGCCAGTGATGGCTAACCTGTGACACTCCAGGTGTGAAACTACGAGTCCCAGCATGCCTTGACTGCAAAAGCATAGCAGATACCTGACAAAGCATGATGGGAAGTGTAGTTTCACAACACCTGGAGTGTCACAGGTTAGCCATCACTGGCCTAGGCCTTGGCTGTCAGAAGTCTGTCTCTGTGAATGGGAGTGGTTAAAATGTGAATATATGGATGATAATATGGCCAAGGGCTTGTGGATCTCACAGAATCTTTTGCTCAGTGATCCGTTCATATGAAAAGCAGAAGTCTGGCTCTCCGTTCATATGAAAAGCAGAAGTCTGGCTCTGACCAATGATGTTTTGATATTTAAAGCTGAACATTAAAAGGTACAAATTAGATGTATGATAGTGACTCCAAATTATAACCTTAATAAAAATAAAGAGAATTACAGGATCATTCACAAAGAACATGGACTAAAATGTTAGCTACTGTAGGTGTCCATCATTTTAAAGGTTTTCATTCAATCAATTTACATAAAAATATAGAAATTAACACCTTTTTCAAACATCTATACAAAACCAATATTCAAGATATTAAGAGTAGGATTTATGCTCTTACCTATCAGCAATACTCGCAGATTTAATCTTGTCTATAACTATGACCTGCTTGTTGCAGTACATCGAGGTAGTTAGTGCTACTCCAAGGTTGGAGCCTGGAGTTTTGGCAACTTCAACCAGAAGAGGGCCGGAGGCTGTAGACACGGAATCTGTATTTGAGAGGAAATACGTTATTTAAAAGATTTTAAATATCAAAATAGCTGTGTGACATCTGCAGTTATTGCTCAGATTATTATTCTCGACAAAAAGGATCCGCTTTTGATTTATCTGTCCATTGAACATTCTTCTTGACATAAACCTAAGCTAACTTTTTTAGTGTACAAATAATTAACCCAGTAATTTTCCTGGTGTGGATATTCCACAAAGGTGTAAGATTAGAGATTATTTTTGCTGCTGATGTGCATTCCTAAATTATGTTATGCTGCGTTGCAAATGTCTTAGCTGTTCCTGGACAGCCCTATTTCTGAAGATGATCCTTTCTTCTGTTTCAAGACCACATTCTCACACAAGGCCTCTGCCGTACCTCTCAGACCACAGTGGTCGCTAGTTCCCCTGGTCTGGATGGCAGTATCAACCACAACCATAAGTGCTGCTATTCTGTCTCTTGGTCAAGTGTAAGATATCTTGTCATTCATTACACATTTTCCTTTTCCACTTGGATTTTGGACTGCCTGGTTCCTGTTTGTTTTTGTCTCTGTTGTACTGTTATTATTCAGCATCCAGATTATCCTTCTACACTCCTTGTCACCTTGATGCAAGCATATACCCATCTGTATTTCTCTTCATTGCCATTGTGTTACTCGTTGCATTCATTCTGCCCTGCATCTAATAAGTTCATTTTATTTTGGCTGCACTGCACCCCTGGGCTTGTGACATACATACCCGATTTGTGTTTAACTTGGCATTATGCTTTGAGTCCTTTTAAACATGACCTCTACTTCACACTGGTCAACTACATTTACAGAAAAACATTAGACTTTTAACAAACAACTTCCAAAATGAGAGTAAAAAAACACAAAATAAAACAAAACCATTATTATTAAGAGCACAATGCACCAGTGTCCACATAGATGGCTCTTTTTGGCATACAATGTAAAACAAACCCTAATGTATCTTGACCAGCTCACAAGATGATATTATTGCTTGCATCATGATGAAAATATACCTAAAAATGAATGGTGTTGTTTAGATGAGAATTTAGGATGGACATTGTTGCCTATGATTAGAGGAGGTATACAAAATCAGGCAATGAACAGATTAATTCCAAAGAAGAGAAGTGTTCTGCAGCATTCCCTGATGATAGATATTAGTGAAGACCTTTAAAGATTTATCTTGGAGCAGGTAGGCCCTGAGACTTTGTGATCAGATAGAGACCACAGCAGGTGAAAGTCTAGCAATATACTTCAAATTAATGTTGATTTTACTGCTACTGTAGGGTCTAACGTTTGAAGCTATTCCCTGGGACCAGTGCAAGTTCCCGCACTGATGCATTACGAAGTAGGGACAGCCGAAAGTTGCTAGATTTTATGAATGGGTGAGTATGCGACTGGCATACTCACCCATTCATTTTCCTATGAAAAGTCATTGTCTGACCAGCCAGTTCGGAACTGGCTGGGAGAGAATTGCCCTATCGAAATAGGGCCGTTCGCAATGGGGACCCACACTCCCTGGGACACACAGAAGATGTGACAGGGCCCAGTGGCTAAGTGGTTAATACAAGTACGATAAGAGTAGAGCAAGGAACATTTCTCAAATCTAATTAAATGTAAAGGACAATACCTAGGGGCATACATGAAAAACAAAAGTCTACATCAATTCATTACACACTGACCAAACTTCAATTTGATATCTAAGAAGGGATAGGCATAAAATGTAAAACTTGTTCAAAGAACATGTAGCTAAATGAACACATTTAAGCATTGCTCCTGCATCACCTGTAAATGTTGTCCCACTTGTCTGAATAATACGGATATAAGAACTAAACCCACAACTGAATTGCTGTGTTTTCTTTAGAAATACAGAGAGATGATAGCAAATAACAGATTTTCAGTTTTCTTTGCTTTGAGGCACAATACAGTAGAATTCTATGTATATTGATTGCTGCTCCTCTTTGAACATGACAGACATACTTTTATTCAGTGCTTTTTTGTAAGAAAAAAGCACTCGCATCAACTCACACGCGACCAAACGGCCAATCACAAGCCGAGCAGCCCCATCACAATCAGCGCAGACGAAGTACGCATGCATCGGACTCCACACACAAGCAGCCGCATGCACCGTTTTAATGATTTTGCAACCAAAACTTTTAAAACTTGGAAAATTCGTAGAAAAAAGGTGCCGCAACTCTGTTCCAGGTCGTTCTATGCAAAAAAATAAAGCTCTGCTTTTATTTACCATTCTGACAATAACCAAGTAACCAAATGCCTTCTTTCAGCTGTTCAGAAGAACAACATTCTATTAAACATGATTTTCCCTGGGCACTAAGATGTACAATACTGCATGAGCCTATATCATTGAATGTGAACAGCGTATATCATTTTTTTTCTTATAAATTGTATCATAAACATGCCATGTTTACTGCCCACATTATCTTGTCAAGAGGAAAATATGCTTTAATTACAGCACTGAGGAGTTTTGGCACCATTCACAGTCTGGCTGGCATCTTGCACAAATAAACCTGTGGCACTCTTAAAGTAGAACTGCCATTGTTGCTCATTTTTAGTAATGTATTACGACCTAATTAAGAGTCATTACACTATTCATGTACAATAGGAATGACCTACAACAATAATTTAGTCAGCTTTATGAACACTGATTCAGTAGATATTATGATCCTCTATACAATCATTTATATTACAATGTATATGTGTAACATGTAGGTTTTCCAAAACACATTTACTGTATGTGTTTAAGTATTCACAAAAATATAACATTTTGAAAACAAGAATGGAAAACAAGATACAGATACATTGTAAACATGATACAAATATGAAACACATTTAAAACATTACACTTCACTTAAGCAAAGATCAGAAAGCTATTGCACTATCTAACCCACCGAGTGACTAAGAGGTGAGGAGCATGGACACAAGATAATTGCGCTAAGGAAGCAGAGAGACGGTCAGATGGTTTAATAGTTTAAAAGCTTTAACTAAGTTCCCCGTTGTGCTAAACATTTCACTATTTTTTTTAGACTTCCTTCGCAACTATTAACAGCTAAAAAAAAAATGGTAAGAGTACCGCATCTGTATATGTGTCAGAGAATATGTTTTTTTAAATGTCCAAATACCATCATCAATGGCCAAGTGCTCTAAATGATTTAGTAGCTAATAAGCTTCCAATTAATAAAGACAGAAGATTAGATCCAGAGTTAATAGCATATTCCATACGTTAGCATCCACAATAGAGGTTAACCTATTGAATTTTTTTTCCTAACCTGCACATAGGAGAATAGTGCACTCCTCCGCGTGAACGGGATTTATGAGTCCTGCAAGCACTTACTGTATGATTAACATAGCTATCCCAACTGGGTGTGGGTCGGCAGAGAGAACAGCCCTTTTCCGAAAGGCTGTTTTATAGCAGTCAATTTCGAATTGGATCTGCATTTGTGAAAACCCCAATGTATCCCCAAAACAATACCAGGTTAGATAATTATTTGTGGGTTAGTGAGACAGACCTTGGAATAACTTGAAGCAAAGACCACAGTTTAAGGTTTTAAGTTTTGTTTCTTTACTTTCTGAACTTTGACTTTGAGAAAAGCAGAAAACGTCTTTACAATTAATTTTAGAATATGAATTAAACTTAAATTTCAACATTGGCAATTTTACAACTATGCCATAAGTTGTATATACAGTAGACATTCCCAATCAAAAATAATACCATCGGTGGCAACAGTATCAATAAATACAGTACAAGGCAAAATATTCACATAACATTAGTTACAACAATAGCAACAATCCGGATTATTGTAACATTTGTACCCTTTGTAATTCTACGATTTGGTTAGTGTTTTTTCCTATTTAAATAAGTAAAAATCATGTATTTTTTGAAAACTAATATTTTAAATATAAAACTATTTATAAATATTATTTAAGAACTAAATAAAAGTTTCATGCAATTGTGTCAAGCTGTAACTCCCTATATTAATTACCTCTATATTTCAAGCTAATTAATTATGTGCATCAACCATACACTAATAATAGTCTTTAAATTCTTCAATTAGAACAATTACAAAGCGTTTCACAATTGTATATATATCAAGAACTCTTCCCAACCAGTTCTTACACTATTACAATCATACTCTACAACTGTTCTGCTTCTTTCACAACTTTTTCCTATTCCTCGTGCAATACCTCCGTCGCCACCTCTACTCTCCCTTATGACAGTTCATTTACTATCTCTCAGTCTATTTTCAATGCTTTAGCTACGTTTCACCTCAATTCCCCAGCTTTGCTCCACAGTCTTTTACTCCCCACAAAAATCCCCTCTTATCAACTTTTCTTTATTTACTATTTTCGGCCCCTCCAATACCCTCTCTTCCTTTTGCTTACGCCCCTTTCTGCACCTCCGATGCGTTCTCTTTCCTTCTCCTTCTTACAGCTCTACACTGCAGTTCTTTCTCCGCTGCTAGCGATGCACTTTCTTTAACTCTCTCTTTCAGCTGCTCACCACGACCTTTCTGTCATTAGCAGTATCCTCTCCTTTGCTCTCTCTCTCTCAGATCTTCACCATGGACTCTCCATTGACAGCAGCACACTCTCTCTCCTTTGCTCTCGCTCTCTCAGCTCCTCACCACAGCCTCTCCGATGACAGCGGTACACTTTCCCTCACTGTCTCTCTCTCACCAGTGATGTGCTTTGGCTTTTTAATAAAATTAGTGCTATTTATCACCACCAATCGCTATATCCTTCCTCTCTCTCCTTCCTCAACACTCTCCAACCACCAACTGCCCCGTCCTACACCAACTGCCTCTTTCAACAGACCTCCTAGATCTTTCCAGAACCGCCGCATGCCACTACCAGCTGACTGCTGCCTAGACAACAGTCCAAACAACCATCCACATGCTCCAGCCAGCCGTCTCCCCGGCAACAAACCCACACCATCCTGCACACTGATACTCTGGGGCACCACATTCCCCCATACTTTTAACGATGCGTGTCCTCACGTTCGGTTTCATCACATATTATTTATAAGAAAACTTTCACAATAATCCTGTCAAACATATACATTTCATATACAACAAATATGTGGTTTGAGAAGTTTTCTGCAAATTCCCTTTTTTTTTTTTTTGTATTAGCCTTAATTAAGCGTTTTCTTTTAAACTATTTTTTAAATAGTTAAACTCAACTGGAGTATAATGGAGTTAGCATTTTAAGTTCTGTACCTAAGAGCAGGGACTCCCTTTGTCTTTCTTTATGACCGCCTCAAAGGAGGGAAATCTGAGAGTTTATCTATTTCTGAATTTTGATCAATCAACTCTAAGTGCGTTATTGACTCGGGCATTTCCTAAGGTGCTACAATTGGCCAGAACATGCTCAATGGGATTCTTAATGGGATTTCCCCACATTACTTTGGCTACACTCCATTTCAACTGATGGATATTCCTCATTCTCAACATGTCCGAAGAATCCCCCCTTTCTTTTCCAATTTGACAA
>WWET01000523.1:396550-409736 GCA_011038615.1 Limnodynastes dumerilii
TTTTCTAGCGTTAAAAATACGCCGGTTTTTGAACGATAAAAATCCGCACCTATGAGAGGTGCGGATTTTTAACGCTGCCCTATGTTGTGCCCCAACAGGGCATGCTGATGCTTGTAGAACTACAAGCATCAGCATGCCCATGGATGCCAGGGCATTAGACACCATGCCCTGCCATCCAGGGACCGCTGAGCAGCTGCTAGAAGAAAAAAAAAATCCTTCACTGAACGCTGCAAATTACTTCCTGCTAGCAGGAAGTGCAGGCGCTACTGAGGCCATTACCCAGTGCGTGTATTGTGAGAACGTGATTTCAGGCACTGGGTAATAGCCTCTCAGTAGCGCCGGGCACCTCCTGCTAGCAGGAGGTGATTTGCGGCGTTTAGAATCAGTTTTTTTTTTTCTCCCGTAAATTTTTTATTTTGCTGCCTGCTGTTTTAGCGCAGCGTAATAAAAACAATTGAGTTAGGGGTTTTTTTTGCAGGCGAATGCGTCATATTTTTTCCGACACTAAATTTTTTAAAATACCACCTGCAATTGAATCAGGCCCCAAGACTCCCCATAGACTTCCCTGAAATGGGGTCTGCTGCGGTGCGACAGGTCTGCTGCAGCGCTTTCTAAATTAAATAATAGGTAAGTTTGGCGAAAAATATATTTGGCATACTTACACATTCATTAATAAAATATTCTAATTGACACTATTATTTAAATAGATAGGCAACTTATGTATGTAGCATATGTAAGTCGCCTACCGTTATTAGATCTAGATCCGTTATTGCTACTTACAACCTAAACAAAAAACATACAGAAGAAGGTTAATTAGTAGGTTTACAAATATTGTGCAATGGCCAAACTTCTTTTTTGCATGTTACAACTTCCCTTTTTTTATATATGAATTATTCATATAAACCTGAGTTAAATATTTAATGCAGCTTAAAAAGAAGCAGGCATTTTTTTATATATATATATATATATATATATTAGTCGGTCTAATATGGATTTTCATGGCATTTTAATTAACATTTAGGGCCAGATTTACTAAGCTGTGGGAAAGGATAAGTGGAGTTGTTGCCCATAGCAACCAATTAGATTCTAGCTCTCACTTTCCTATGACATAGTAGAAAAGAATCTGATTGGTTGCTATGGGCAATATCTCCACTTTTCCCTTCCAGCCGCTTAGTATATTTGGCCCTTAGAGTGTAAATAAACAAAGAAGTTTCCATTGCCTTCTAAATGGAAAACTTCTCAGGAAAAAATGTACGCAGTCCAAAGTACTCATACATTTAGAAAGGACATGAAAATGATTTTTTTTACAAGAAAAAACTAGACAAATATACGCTTGATCTGGAAGGATTAATGAACTTACATATGTCACCTTCTGCACCTTTTAAAGCTAAGCAGACAATCATTGAAGTCTAAACAGTTTTCTAGTGATGCTTCCAATACTTTGCTCCTGGGCTCTCAGTGTTCTAGAACGCAATCAATTGTGGAGTGAGTGGATGTAATAGTGTTTGAAATGGCATTGTGTGGTTATAAAATCAGTTACTGCTTAGTAAGCTTTGCTGTTAAATGTCAACTATAAAATACTTTCCAGTTCCCTTCTCGACAGAGTAGTGATTGCTATGGCTTTGCATGAAACATATATTTTAAAACAGAATTGGACTGTATGTGTAGCATTTAAAGCAAAACAACCAAAATTACCTTTATAAAGGAGAAATGAAAGAACAAAAACATCATAAGAAATCAATGTTGACAAAATTCAACTGTTACAATATTTAATGTAAAAAAATAATAATAATAAATATATATATAATAAATTTCTGGGTCTAAAATTACCAGCATCTCCAGTAAACAAGCAATGTAAATGGGTCCTCAATTAAGTGATTTAGGGGTGCAAAAACAAAGTTATATCTTTCTAATCCTAGCCTATCAATTTTCTTTTGCCCCTATCACTAGTGGAAGATTAACATACAATGAAAGCATTGCTGCTGGGCAGGCTATTTCAGGTGCTGTAAATGATTGATAAACATCCTAGCAGGGTTTAAAAAAATAAAACATCAATAAGGTGGAAATATTGATTAAATAATCCACAAGTGAATAAATGCCTCCTCATTAAAAGAGACAAGGATGGGACGGGGCTTAATGTCACAAATTATGTCATCAAGCCCCACCCATATTTAAGTAGGGCTTTAAGACGGGATTTGCAATAAATCAATTAATCAAGCCCATTGCAGGAGATTGCAATGCCCAAATTTCGGGATAGTTGGCAACACAGTGATATTCAAAAGAAATTCCTATAGGGAAAGTCCTTTATCCGGACATTCCTATAGGACATAATAACCTCTTAACGGCACTCTGGATCTACTCAAATATAAATTCTGTAAAAGTTAACAAATCTTTATTGGTTTTACAATTAAAATATGGATTGCCCTTGCGAAATATTAAAAAAAAGAGATAGACCTTACAGTGAAAATTCACTGGTGAATGGTTAAAAACAAAAACCCGTGTGTCTGGCCTGATTTATTAGGATAATTCCAGAATAGGATATATTTTAAATTGTGTCACTAACAAAGGATAGATTGTCTAGATAAGTATATATGCAGAGGATTGATACATCTATTGTGGCTAAGTATCAGAAAATCAAGGTAGTAGTAAATATTTATTATATAGTGGTTGCAATTAGAATAGTGTCACCCAAAGGAATATTAGAAAATAATAATAAATTTTATTTTAAATAAATATGTAAACAAGTAGCAGAAGTCTCAATTAAGTATCGTAAGTAATTTATCAAAAAAGAGGGAAATCTTATTATAATTCTTGACTCCAAGGATGTCCATGATTAAGCTCACACTATTATTATTCTTTTCTAATATTCCTTTGGGTGACACTATTCTAATTGCAACCACTATATAATAAATATTTACTACTACCATGATTTTCTGATACTTAGCCACAACAGATGTATCAATCTTCTGCATATATACTTATCTAGACAATCTATCTCTATAGGAATGTCCGGATAAAGGACTTTCCCTATAGGAATTTCTTTTGATTTATACTATTTTTCCTCTGTGCACCTCCCCAATAGGTGGGAAGTGATCCTGCAACTTCTTTTCAGTAGTGCCAGTACACTTTTCTCTTCTTGTTTAACACAGTGATATTGCAAGTGTGTGTACACTCATACAATCTTGATTGGTAGAGTAATAAATAAATGTCCTAAAAATCACTATCGCCGATGTTATGATGCCAGAAAAACAAAGGTAATGTGTAAGTTACAACCATATGTATACATTTTCAGACAGTCTTTTGTACAGTGTGCATGTAGTAATGATTATTTCAAATAATAAAAAGATAATTCAAAAGATAATCTCAGACCTGCTGGCAAATTAGTATAGCTTGTACACGACATGCCATTGGGACCTGCAATCATCAGTGAAATTGTAAGAGACATAACATCTCATGTAATTGCATAAGTGTGCACCCTTTTAGTGCAGTGTACAGTCTACATGGACACACTCTAGTATATGCACGTATGACTAATTTGGTGTACTCAATCTTTAGCAGATATACATTAAGTTTTTACAGTTAAAGAAATCACAGCTTGATAAACAATACAGTTGCTTTCAGCATAAGAACACTGAACTGCAAAATATTTTGCCAAATGTCACCTCATTCATCTCAGTCAGCAACTAAAAAAGAACTCTCTTTTACACATTTCAGACTATTGCTTTTAGCATTGTTACCTCTGTACTGACCCCCATAGGAGTTATTATCAGAAGGCTTTACCAATGCCAGGGCTCCTTTCCTTGGGCATTCTCTCCCAAGCACACTAACTCTACAAATGGGATCCTACCCAATAATGGTTTCCAACAATTCTCCTTGTCTTAGAGCCATCTCAATGGTGGCCTTTATTGGGGTCTCCGAGTCTTGAACCAGGGGTGAAAAAAACAGGGGGACCCTGGTACTTCCAGGGTATTTGTAAACCCCCAGCTGCTGATCTTATGACAGCTGCATCCTCCCTTTCACCAATATGGTCCTTTCCATCCTCCATAGGCTGTAATGAACTAATTGGGCTATTGGAAACAGAAGTCTGCATAAACTTTTTATTGTCTCTCTTTTAACATCACCATAGTTGAACAATAAAGACACTGCAGTATATATTTTATGACAGAAACATTAGTTCAGCACACCAAAGTAAAGCATGAATTAAAAAAAGAATTTCATCGTGTATCAATTATTCATGCACATAGGCGTGTTAGTCATTAAAATATTTACACCACCGCTCAAGCATGTACATGGCAATTTGATTTACTGGATACCTAATTGCTTGCAAAACACTAATCTTTTCATTTATTTACATCTCCATTACTAAGGGAACCGTCTATCTTCAGTTTTCACTGCTCACATACAGGAGTTGGTTAATTTTCTTGCGATGTACAAAGACATTCGGTTTTACTTTCAACACAACACTATAAATTTTACAGCACAATCTCTTTACAATTTACTCTGCATCATTGATTTTGTTCTTACTGAACCAGAAACTGATTTTTCTACATGTTTTTCTATTTTATGACATCTTTTCTTAGGATTCTGCATTTGTAATCAGATACCAGTGAAATGTTATTTTCAATAGTAAACTAGGATCCACATCAAGATAAATTTATGTGCTACACGTTAATGCTACAATGACGACTAGTAATTTGTATTCATTTTTAACATCAGCATTATCCCTAAACACCATGGTGAACTCTTGACTGAAAGTGTGTATTGGTACATTTGCTTACAATGTCATTTTGCTGGATTTACAGAATCAATGTGTATTTAATAGGTATTAAATTCAGACTATAACAAAATATGACATTTTCAGATTACAACAGTTAATTAAATAATTCTACAGTACAATTCTAAGAACTTAAGCCCCATTACTAACAGTAGTATAGTGTGTGAACACTAACATGCTATACTACAAATAAATCTTGTATTCAAAAAGTTTATTTATAATGAAGAAATATAATAAACTAGCAGAAGTGCCCGGCGTTGCCCGGGTTTAAATCTTCAAGTTATTAATTCAATGAGTTGGATGCCTTCTAGAAGGTTCTACAGAGTTCAATTAATTTCCACAACCTTCTAGTAGGTTCAACAGAGGTTTATTCTGAACCCTAGTTCAGCAGAGTTCTATTCCGAACACGAACCCTAATTCAAACCCTATTTCCGAACCCAAACCCTAATTAGAACCCAAGGTCGCCTCCTGGAGGGTGTGGGGCAGCCGAAAAGTTCGAATCCCATTGTTTCCTATGGGAAGGGCTGAAACGTATGGCGGTCAAAAAGGTAAAGGTGATCTCGGGGGAGGAACGCACGGAGAAAGCGAGGCGGGTACGTGTGCGTCTCGCGTCATCTCGGAGCGAAAGTGACTGAGGTGTCAGTATCGTCTCCCGCTGGACGCAGGGTGGCTGAAAAGTTTGACCCCCATTGTTTCCTATGGGAAGGGCTGAAACGCATGGAAGTCAATGGGTAAAACACGCCTTTGGAGGAGGGGCAAGAGTGAGGCAGCGACCCCTTTGGTCTCACTCATTCAACATAATAAAATTAAAAATTTTATTACTACGTTGAATGAGTGAGACAAGACATCTGTTTGCAGCTGCATATGATATAAGGTGTCTAGTATGCAATTTTTAGTACTTTACATCACATAGTGGTGATCCCTATTATATATAACTTATTCACTCCCCGGGCTGTTTATATACTTATCTCAACATTTATCATAAAATACTGCACTATATGTGTTTTTTTTTTCTTTGTCTTCTCCTATCTTTGAGAATCAATTCAACCAGACACATAAAGCCAAGAACTTACTGTTTATTAGAAGTTTGCTGGTTACATTTTATAATGAAGAACACAGTTATGGCGCTTTGATCTACCACTTATTCAATATACATATGATATATCTATCTTACTGGTGCCCTGAGGACAATCCCCCATGAGGGGACTGAAACGTTGGAATGTACACCGTTATGATGACCCTGATGTAACGCTGCTTTGCACGCATTAAATACACAGCTTTGAACTTCACTATTTTAAGTCTCCTGTGTGCATCTCTCCTTGCCTGCATATATATATATAGACTGTAGTGGACAGGTGGCACTCCGAGATTTAAAAGAACAACCACAGAAGCATAAAGCAGTTCATCGTTTCAGTTATATATATATATATAAGTTTGTATTACAGATTTCAATTAAATGCCCTATAACACAGTAAATGCTATAATAAAAGATATGTTGATATGACTTGTGTGTCACAATTGATACTGATAAGTGTTTGTTAAAGAATAATAAATAAAGAATAATAAAGCAATGTGCCAGTTAAATTTCAGGGTGGACTAGAAATGGATTTATGATGAACATCTAGTCTCATTTTCCAATCATTTTATTTCCATGAATAAAGCTGATTAATGAGAAGTGTCTTCTGGAGAAATCCCTAGTACCATTACAAATAACCAATGTAAAACTAGTCACAAAATACATACAATAACATAGCTATACATTAGATGCCCTGGGGATAAATATAGTCTTCTGCAATTCTGATGCTTACAAAGAAAAAACTACAATTCTATTATCAAAGAGACAGAAATGATGATGTTTGTAACATACATATCAATCCTCTGATTCACTTGACATATATGTTTAGCTGAAAAGAATGATATACATATGCAAAAAATAGGGGGATGTTGATGCCTGCAACTCTCAATTTTCATTATTATTTTTTTTGTGAAATAAAATTTTATGTATAAACCGTAAATATAATTAGGGGACTTCCGGTTCTGGCAGGCTTGGAGATGGCTGCGGTGTGCTGATCTCCGTTCACACGTCAATTTGGACAGCTCCACAATACCCTTCACCAGCGGGAATTAGCGCCACAGGGCAAGACACCGCACTCACCTTTCCTTCTGGGCTTGGATGGAAAGATTTCTGCTCCCTACGATGCCTGCAAAGATCAACAAGCAGAGAGGGGAGACGCAGCGCGGCACATCTAAGATGGAAGCAGATGCCTTGGGACTGTTGGAGGTTAGTGGAGACATAACCCCTGCACATACTACCAACACTGGCCCTATAGGAGGAGCAAAGATTAGAAGTGTCCACTTCTCCTTCAGCATCTTTCACGGAGATATACTCTGATATGGTCAAGGCCATTACAGATACAGAGACAAGAGTCCTATGCTCCAGACACAAGCAGCACAATTTACTGCAGCTATAAACAGCCTGAAGGAGGAAATGAAACAAATATATCAAAGAGTGACCCAGGTTGAGCAGACAGCGGGAGATACTTTTCAAGATGTGGCTTCTTTAAAAATAAAAAAAGGTTTCTAAAATGGACAAAGAGCAGAGGGACTCGTGTTATAAATTGGATGACCTGGAGAACAGATCACGCCGCAATAATCTCCGGATAATTGGCTTGCCTGAGACCTTAAAAGGTCCTGCTCTGATGGACTTTTTGACAACATCTTCACCTTCCTAACTACAAGTCTCAGAGGGATGTCACAACTTGGTAATAAAAAGAGCACACAGATTGGGGCCCCCAGGGAGAATCTTCAATAAAGACCAGGACCTGTTATCTTCAAGTGTCTGAATTTCCTCCACAAGATAGCGTTGTGGTCAGCGACTAAACAGCATGAAAGTTTGCAGTGGGAAGGCCATAAGCTTCGACTATTCCAGGACTATTCTTCGGAAGTAACAAGGATGCAGAGGGAATTCTCTGGGATATGTTCCTCCCTGGTCAAGAATGGCAGACGCTTTGTCCTTATTTACCCTGCATGATCATGCATATACTCGGGGAAGGATTACAAAGATTTCTTCTCTGTACAAGATGCCAAAGATTTCCTCGAAGAAGAGCAAGCAACACTGGAACCTTCTACTAACAAGAGCCCTGGACACTGACTGATACCCATTGTTTCATATCTTTCTTTCTGACCGCTCCAGGTTCTACTACCCATAATCTTTGGATGTCTCTGTTTGCTCATGTTTTGCTTCTTTTTGTCTAAAATCTGCTATAGGTTTTATCACATTTATTCTAGGGGGGAGGAGAATACAGGAGAAAAGAAAAAAAAAACCCCACCTTAAGGAAACTCATATTGCTGGTGGGGTATGAAAATTCTAGTTAAAACTTACCTTATAGGGTGGTGGTAGGCACAACGGAAGTCCCTTTGGTTTTGGCAAGGAGAGGGATATTCCCTGTCCGTTATTGATCTTGTTCACTAAAGTAGCACCTATGTTGAGTGCACTGTTATGCTGCAATGTTATGCTGTTTGAACCAATTTTGTAGTTGATTTTTATTTGGTTTGTTCTTATGCATGGAGTTGGCTTGGCTTGGTCTAGGTTATACAGCAGATTTACCTTGAATTTCCACATACTTTTTGAAGCCTTGATAGGGATAATATATTTACTGTCTACAGTTACATTGTGTATCACACACTATTTTCATCTAAAGGTTTATTATGGTTAGATTGAAGGTGGGGTCTTGGAACGTGGGTGGTATAAAAGGAAAAGGATGCTGACCTATATTAAGAAAAAAGGGATCGATCTCATTTTACTCCAGGAGACACACTTGATGGCAGAGGAAATTATCAAACTAAATTCACAAGGATATAAAGTGGTAGCCTCAGCCTCATATTCCACAAAAGCAAAAGGCATAGCCTTTTTGATCCGCAACAATATCCCCTATATTCTTCATGCTCAATATGGTGATTTGGGAGGGAGATACCAGATCATAGACATCACTAGATTTGGTAAACAATTTGTGTTCTGCAATCTGTATGCTCCCAATGTGTATAGCAAGGAATTTTTTGTGACCCTGATGTGCAAACTGTTAGGCAAACTTGATGCTTCTATAATTGTCGGCAGGGATTTCAATTTAGTGGCTTCACGGTCAGTCGATAGGCAGCCTATAGCAGGTAATACAAGTAGACTGCCCAAATTTGGAGTCCCCCAATTTGCGAAACGGTTGCAATTGATTGATGTCTGGAGCGCCAGACACCCTGTAGACCAAGCATATACCTGTCTCTCAGCAGCCTCTCCCGAATAGACTATATACTTCCATCTGATTCCTTGGTTTCATTGATAGTAGCAATGGAAATTGAGCCAATAGTAATATCTGATCATGCGATGATATGGGTACAATTGGAATGGGGTGGCTCTGCTGGAGGTCTCAAACAGTGGAGATTCCCGGCGTTCCTGTCTGGTTCCCTTGGATTCAGAGATTTCTTAAAATTCCAATGGGTCTTGTTCACATCAACTTATAATAGCCATTTAGATAATCCCCAGTTGTTTTGGCAAACTTTTAAATATGTTATAAGAGGGGCAATTATTTATTTTACATCAGAACACAATAAAAATCTAAATAAAGAATATCTGGTATCTCAAAAGAATCTTACCAGCTTACCAGAGATATCTGAATCACTCAACAGCCCTTGACTTTCAAGAATTCAGGACCAAACAAATACAGTTTGCTTAATAGACTGGGGGATAAATACACGGCTCATAGGAAATTTTATTTCTTTAAATGGGGTAATAAACCTGGCCGGCTCTTGTCTAATTTATTACAGGATCATAAAGGAAGCGCCTTTGTTGCGGCCCTAAAAAACAAAGGGGAAGGATTTAAAACATAAGAAGGAGGAAATAGTGGCCATTTTGAAAAATTTTATGAATACTTTTATATCCAGGGTCCCATTAATTTAGGCAAGAAAACTAACTTTTGGGAAACACTAAAGGTCCCTAGAATATTGTCTGAGCAAGCAGAATGCATATCTCACTTTTCAGAAATCTGCAATTTCATAATTGAAACCCTTGAAAGCTCTGGGCCCAGATGGGTTTGGCAGAGACTTTTATAAAATGTTATTGGCAGAGATATCAGGTACTCTCTTAAATTTTTACAATTCCATATTGACACAGAAAAAGATTCCTGCATATTTTAATGCAGTGATCATTAAAGTTCTTCCCAAACCGGGTAGGGACCAAACATCCCCCGCATCATATAGACCGATATCGCTACTAAATATCGACTATAAGATTCTCACTAAAATTCTCTCTGAAAGGCTTAAGAAAATCCTACCGAGTGTGATTCATGTGGATCAGACAGGGTTTATCTGGGGGAGGAATGCAGTCCTGAATATCGGAAAAAATATCACAATTCTTCAGCACCTTGAGGAAAATAATGAACCTCATCTGATCCTCTTTTTATATGCCGAAAAGGCTTTCGATATGGTCACCTGGGATCACTTAATGGAGAGGTTAAGGGAATTTGGCTTCCCCTCAGGCTTTTCAGACTTGTTGTTAGCACTATATACTGACCCCTACAGACAAATAGCAGGAAATGGCTCATTATACTCACCTTTCAAAATTCAAAGGGGAACCAGACAGGGATGTCCATTGTCCTTCTGTTCTCTTTGGCCTTGGAACCCTTGGCTGTGGCTCTCCGACAGTCAGAGGACTTTCGGGGAATCAGGGTGGGCAGGGTTAAATTGAAACTTGAAGATGATATGCTTTTGATAATTAACAACCTCATATATCCATCCCAAATATTCTTCAGATAATACAGGAATTTAGTACATTCTCCGGATACAAAGTAAACGTTAACAAGTCTGAGGTACTCCCACTTTCCGGTACACCCCAAATTCTTTCAGATCAACTTATAAGTCGTACATTTAAACTAGCGCACAACCATCTTAGATATCTGGGGATACAGCTTACTCCTACAGTTAAAACCTTAGACAAGGCAAATTTTGATCCTATTATTAGGAGGTTTGGATGGATCTTCTGTCATCTTTGTTAGGTAGGGCTGCGGTTATTAAAAGTGTATTATTTCCGAAACTGTCATATAAATGCTCCCAATAATGCTTCATAAATCTGACATTGATAAATGTGCCACTTTGTTTTCCAAATTTTTATGGAGGAATAAAAAACCTAGGATTGCTAAAAAACAATTGCAATTCAAACGCAAAAATGGGGGTTTGGGCATTCCAGATATACACCTGTTTATTTGCTGTGCAATGTTTAGGTATCTCTATGATTGGCTCTTAAACAAACAAAATTTCACCAATGGGTCTTTGGAACATGAAATGGTACATTCTCATTCCTTGGCGGCTCTCCTGCACTTACCAAGGCAGGGAATACCTGAAAATATATTGCGTAACGTCAGGTTTGCAGATACATACCGAGCATGGGTGGCTCTGAATAGGAGGTGTAAGAGTGATCACAAGAATTCTATGTATAACATGTTGTGGGGCAACCCGGCTTTTGAACCGTACTTAACTAATGTTGGATCCAAATTGTGGAGAAACAAGGGAATTATGGCAATTCGGGACATATTTGACCCAGGGGGCCAGGTTTATTCTTTCCAGTATATAAGAGAGAAACATCTTGTACCAAACTCGCATTTTTATATGTAATTACAGGTTAGACATTTTGCGCAACAAGGCAAAAGTAACAGTCAGAGACAAACAGCTTGGGGTGTCTGTTGTCATTTCTTTCCTCCCATCACTACCATATCAGGCATTTATACAACAATCATAGAACTTGAGGTGGAAAAAGCCTGGGAACAGCCTCTCAAGGCTTGGGCAAAAGAGATTCCTTCACTGTCTACATCTGACAGTTTACTAAAACATTATGATGAAACAATGAAGGCTTTAGGCTCCACAGTTCTGCAAGAGGTTCCCCTCAAAACCCTACATAGAGTATATATCTCCCAAGCACAAAGAAGTCATATGGTGAATGAGGAAACAGGCAAATGCCAAAAATGCCATGCTAACAAAGCAACCTTCATTCACAATATGTGGGAATGTGGGAAAATAAAAAAAAAATTGGTACAAGATTCTAGGATTAATCAATCTGATTTTTAAATCCCAGTTACCCCTTGATCCACATGCTATGCTGTGGGCAAACTTTAAAAAATGGAAGGAAGTCCCAGGGATAAAAGAGGTATTACAGTTCTTAACGGTTATAGTAACTATTGCAAAGAAAACTATTTTATTGTCTTGGATTAAGCCTGCCTCCCCCTCTGTTTCACAAGTTGAAGTTGCCCTCTTAGACTCTACACGGAACGCCGGGCTACCTTACCTGACCTGATGTGGAAAAGGGTATAAATTCTACAAGAAATGGGGTGTATACACAGAATTCTTGCCTCAAGACAAACAAAATCACATACTTACACTGTTTGAGTCAACAACGTGGTTCCTTTTGCGAAACTTAGATATGATGGAAATTGGTGCTCTTTTATAAGTGTGGAATTGGAATCAATGTGAAAGATAGAGGTCCATGTAATTTATCTGCTGAACTAGTTAGATTAACATCTGTACATGGAGCAAATCAAAGGTTTTCGTTAGTTTGATTGTTTTCTTTTCTTTTCTTTTGGTTGTTTTAAGTAAAATTGAAAATGGTTTTCATTTAGCTCATTATCCTGGACTATACTCAGGGAAATTGACGATTAGTTATCATCAAGCCGGTTTCGTATATATAAACATTTGTCACTATCAATATATCTGATGCCTGTCTATAGACTTCTAACTTGGAATTGTATTTGATACCACAGGTATATGTATGTTTTTACTCATGTGAAAACTCAATAAAAAGATTTAAAAAAAAAACACAAAAAAACATAAATATAATTATATGCAATAAAAGGCAATGCAATTCATGTTATCATAAAATGATTATTCCTCAAAAAATTGTTTATACAGGAATAATAACATAAAGTACTAATAGAATCTTAGCTGTAATAGGGGAATAAAGACAACGGTTGCAGAAAGACCACACGAGGAAACGTGTTGGACTCAAATCACACAGACCCTCTAACATGACCCATTACATTAGGTACAATTTAATCTACTCCTGAGTTTCCAACTGTCGCACTCACCAGGTGAAATGACTTAACTGATATTTAAAAAACTATTTGTCTTTTGAACATAGCTAGTTACCATAGTAACTGACAGTTGGAATCTGAGAAGCAAAGTATTTTGTACCTAATGGAATGGGTCATGTTGGAGGGTATGATCAGATGAGTTTAGATTCCTAAGTTTCATTATCTTTCCTGTTTGTAACACACAATGTGTGTCCTTTGTAGGGTTATGCCAATATATGCTTCCAAAAACACTGCAGTATGAGGCATTAACAACAGACATGAATAAATTTGCCTTACTCCCACCCCC
>WWET01000523.1:418502-440346 GCA_011038615.1 Limnodynastes dumerilii
TATATATATATATGGATGGTATTTTTCCACTTATCCTCACAAAGACAGTTAGCTGTAATTCACAGGTCTCTAGGTTGTTGCAGAGATTGTATGTCCCATAAATAAAGAGTGATGTATATAGACCTTTAGCCGACAGATATTAAATGCAAAGGGGACTTGATAAACTTTACGTGGGCAGTTGAAAATCTTAATCCACCGTATTGTACCAGACTAAGAAAGGATGAAAAAAAGTCTTAAAATAGCTTACCGGCTAGCGGGCGCGCGTCCGCGCCAGCTAGCCCTGAAGTTGGCTGTGCTGCTGCTATTGTTATATTATAGAAGATAGGATCTCCAATAATTGCTCTGAGGGACCAGCTGGTATTGCTGTCGGGGTAGCTCCGTTGCTCCCAGCGGGGAGGTCTTTTCCGATGGAGTCCCGTTCCAGAGATATCGTCACCCTACTCGGAGGTATGTATAAGATTTTTCTTGTTAAGGGGATAACTAGATTTTAGTCCCGCTTCGTAGGTAACAAAAACAATAGCAGCCGTGGGATGATTACAAGATCGAGATCTAGTCTGGTAAGTCTGGTATGTACAATATGACGGTATAGAGGAACAACCTGGTAAGTATTACCACTTCATCAGAGGTTATTCGGTATTGTACCTCCTTACAACCATACCCAGTTATTCACTTCCCAGTCCCAGTCCAGCCTGACAGTGCTAGTAACACTGGTTGAGGACCCATGCTCTAGATTATGTGTACACTAATAAAAGTGTAAGGTTAGGAAAATAAAGCAGGTGGCTCATTGCTAGTGTTTTGGGCTGCTTAGCTAAAGACTGTGTCTAAAACGGTAAACTCTGGACATATATGCAATACGTCTGGTGCTGTAAATCCGGCCCTTAGTGTAAACTAGAGAAGGAGTTAGTAATTTAGTGTGACCCAGAGGAAAGGATATTATTTTGGGGAGACCTAAAACAGGGTGTAAATTTAGTGTTTTTCTTTGTGTGTGAACAGAGCTTATAGGTGATTAACTGTGAACCTGAGGGAGTGGTTTAATTTATTGCATATTAGTGTAGAGGTGGTAATTTAGTGACCACTGAGCGAAGTATGAATTTTTGTACTTTGTGTACACTGCAGGAGATGGACTTCCAAAAATATCTTCTTAGTGCGCCATGTTGTCTTAAAACAGCTCTCACCAAAGTTGTTAGTAAGGAGTAGAAGGCATCACACCTAATAAATAATTTTTCTAACAACTTTTTAATAGCAGTCACAAAATATTAAAATTTCACATGTTGTATTCAAATGTAGTCACTCTTTAGAATGACCTGACAGACAAGCTAAGAAACATAAAGCCTTCCCCTGAAGCTCCCCATGTTATTTAGTACACACTTAAGATTAACTAAAATTTTAAAATGTCTAAATCACTTTATACAGTTAGAAAACAGACTTAATATTATACTTTAAACAAATTCATGATTTATCTATTTGACTTGTTTCCACACCACATTGTTCAGGCACTGTCCAGGGTGCTGATTGCTCTTCAGAAACTTAGGTTGAAATGTCTTAATTTTTGGACAATACCTCTTGCTCCCAGGAGTTATTTTTTATTTATTTTTGAATCCCCATTCTAAAGCATAAGTATGTCATAATCCTGAAAATTCAGCAATATAATATCACAGATTTCGTAGTTTCCAAAACTGTAATTTAGAGCATAATACTAAAGGTGATAAATTATACTGCTCTAACAAAATGTTGCATAATTATAACACACAGTCTATTTAAATCTAGGCCAGCAATATGTATAACACCTCTAGGCTTGCAGATCAAAAAGTTATTAATAATTCATATCATCTCATATCAAATAAAAATTATTATACAGACCATGTACACAACACCAGTACAGATATCACTGTTGATGTATGACAAGTCAGATTTCAATTGTTCTAGACTGAATTGTTGATGTTTATTCTTTCAGTGGACTCCTGAAATTATTACAAATTATTTGGGGTACACTGCCTAGGGTATCTTAAATGTGTAATGTAGCACTGGACTACCAAAAGGGTGCATCAAATATTAGTCAACAAGTAGAGCACTCAGGAAAGGACAATGCAAATGCAGTGAAGCAGCAGGATGTCTCAACCCCAAACATATCAGAGGAGTGCAGTCACACAGAGAAAGTTCTGGGGACAAAACATTTTCCAATGCCCCCGGATGCCACAATCGGAGGGCTTTTGAATACTTTGTGTTATTCTTTATACTAAAAATAGCTTGGAAGATATTAAATCTGTTTCACAGGAACCATTCTGTGAATAGACGCATGAACTAGTAAAAGCCTATCTCTCTGTAAAATAGGATACTGCAAGATCACCCTCTGTAATTACTCCACAACGGAATACTTAGATTTTATAGCACAGTTCACATGCTCGGCTGGAGATGTAGTTAAATGGAATAGAGACAGCACATTGCTCATGATTATAGATTATTGTGCTATGTTACAATTAATACTGACCATAAAATTAATAAATGTCACAATTAAATTATGTTTCCTTGGTGAAGTAGTGAAGCCATTATCGTCATCACAACGTTTCATTTGCTTTCAAACTGGGTGCGATTTGTTCTCAACTTGGATTACAGCACTGCAGTACTTGTACTAGTACAGAACCTCATTGTTACAGTCAGTTACTGCAGAAAATGAACCAGGGGAACAATACATTTGGGAAAGAGACCCTCTCGCACTAGGGACACAAGAATCTAAATTCATGAAGGTAAATGATACTTTCTGGAAATCATGAGGTTATACCCCCATTCCCTTCACCACAATTAATTGATAAGAAAAAAAGCTAAGAAAATTGTGCTATTAGTTGTGAGTACTTCAAAACTCGACACTGGTATTAATAAGGGTAAAAGGGTAATTATTTAAAACAAAGTGAACTGAGTATAGCTTAGAGTGTGTAATTATTACATAGTAAGATAGGACATAATTCACACTTAAGAAGCTGCAGCTTCTTAAGTGCGCATGGGTCAGAAATTATCTACCTAGTAGGTAGTTTACGCAATCTACGTAGCTGTCTTTAAAGACCGCACACAGCGTGTTCCGTAAAAAGAGGCGGCTTAATGCCTCCTCAGTGTTTTTAGGCAGAAGTGGGAGGGGGGAGGTATTTAGATTAGCTGGGGAGGGCGGGGAGGTATTTAGATTAGCTGGGGAGGGCGGGTTGGAGGGGGAAGGTGATATTAGAGCATTTTGCTGGGCTACTAAGGCAAGACACTAAAATCCACACTAGTATTACAGACGTTGTATTACACAATTAAAGGGTCACATTGGTAAGTTTCTATATAAATACCACATAGTGTTTTTCAAAATACCTTCAGAATGGAATCTTGTGTAGGAACATCCAAGGATTCTATATAAGGACCCCATTCATTAAAGAATTTTTCAACACCCTTTTCCACGTCTGGAAATGCTGCCCTTCTATCAAAATAAAGCAACTGGAGAAGAGAAGACTTAACAGCCTCCAAGGTGGGTGCATCTTTATCAATCCATTTATCAAAAATTTTGGCTTTAGCTACTGTCACTATGACTGTTAAGAGGGGGATAATATTTTTCCGATCACCTATGTCCCAATTAGAGAAATTCACCTAACTCACTCTCAAGTGTGAATCAGGTCCATAGTTAATAAGGTTTAAAAAAAAAAAAAAAAAGATACCAGCCCATCATGTTCAATCTACTATGGATCTTCTGCAATTTTCTTATAATTGAAGTCAATCCAGATGAATCAACCTCCAGTCTGTTGCAATCTGAAATAATCCCTGCCGACCCAAGATGACAGTCCAATTTCTCCCTGGATCCAAAACTATCCTTCATTTTTAATTAACGGTCCTGGTAGCCCTGGATGCCCTTTTCTGCAAAAAATTTGACTAACCCTTTCTTAAACATATCAAGTGAATCTGCCATCACAACCTTCCCTGGCAGTGAATTCCCTTAGTGAATGACCTCGTGTCCTGTGTATAGAACTTGGGGTAAAAAGTTTCCATGAGACTTCTCTGTATTGACCCTTAATATATTTGTGTATATATATATATATATATATATATATAGTAATCATATCTCCTCTTAGACGCCTCTTTTCTAAAGTAACCATGCCTAAACTGGCTAGCATTTCCTCATAGCTCAATGACTTCATACTCTTTATCAATTTTGTCACCCTTCCTTTCTAGTTCCAAAATGTCTTTTTTTATGGAGTGGTGCCCAGAACTGAACTCCATATTTGAGATGAGGCCTTACCAACGATTAATATAGTGGCAAAATTACATGGTCTTCCCTTGCATCTATTTATCTAGGAAATCCAGTCCATTGTATTTATGGTCCTGGTGATTACTGATTGCATGAAATGGAGAATAAGCATATTTATTATAATATAGATATATAAAGACTAATTGTTATCTAATAAATCTAACTTATATGCATAAAATACCAGATTCCAATTCAGCAGGTATCAGCAAAAAGTGTCAGACATATTGCCTGCCCGCACAGGAGGGTAAGATAGGACATTTTTTTGAGAACCAGGCTGCCTTGCAGGTACTGCAAAAAAGAGCAACTAACAAACTATATTTCCCATCACACCATTTGAGCCAATCCCAAAGCAGAAGGAATGACTGACTCTGCTTCTGACCAATCAGGACACAAGGGACAAACAGCTCAGCGACACCCTGCACTGCTTACCACGTTATGCTGTGTAATAATAGGAAGTCTTTGTATATATCTGTATAGTTGGGCAGCAAGGTGGTTCAGTGAGTAGCACTTGTGTCTCACAGCGCTTAGGTCATGAGTTTGGTGTGGAGTTTGTATGTTCTCCCTGCGTCTGCGTGGGTTTCCTTCGGGTGCTTCGGCTCCGATTTAATCCCACACTCCAGAAACACACTTGTAGGTTCATTAACTGCTGAATAAATTAGCGTGTGTGTGTGTGTGTGTGTGTGTGTGTGTGTGTGTGTGTGTGTGTGTGTGTGTGTTAGGGAACTTAGAATGTAGCTCCAATGGGGCAGGGTCGGATTCACAATCCAGTATTTTTTTTTACAAACATGCCTAATTTTCCAAATCTAGGTACTACACATGCATAGTACCTATTTTACGCTATCTATTGTCGTTTTGTTACGTAGATTGCATACATGCAGTCTCTAAAGACCGCATGTACACAATCCACGTAACCAAACGATATGTAGATAGTGTAAAATCGTTACTACGCATGCGTAGTACATAGATTCGGAAAATTAGGCACGTATGTAAAAAAATACAGGGTTGTGAATCCGACCCATAATCTTAATATAATAGTAACATCAGTAACTAAGAAACAAAATACTACAGCTCTTGCCTAACATGTGGTGGACTGTATATTTCTGACAAATGTTTATTATTAGGGGTTGTATATTAATGGTAGAAATGAAAAAAAAAAGCATTTTGCATTCCAGCACCAGATATTTAGATATTTAAAGTTAACAGTATACCTAAAGAGAGAATTGGAGCATAGGGCACAGCAGGTCACAGACATATGCATTAAATGGTGAACGCAAAGATTCATCTTACCCATCACGGACACATCATATTCTATAAGTAAAGATGCTTCCTGTCCGCACTGCTTGAGAATACTCATGGCTTCAGCATGCGTTGTTCCATGCAAGCGGATTCCATCCACACTCAGCAGTCTGTCCCCTGGCTTGATTGTGCCCTCTCTATAATAAAAAATCTTTGTTAATTTGATGTAATGGAGTTTGGAGATAATAGCCACTTACACAAACCAATTTGCTTACACTTATAACATCCTTTGTCTATACTCTAAGCATTTACCTTGACATTTGCCAAACGCTAATGTCACAGAGATAATGAAATGACTTTAATCTGAAAATCAGTGATGAGAAGATAACAGCTTATTATAATATATTAAAATCCAAGTAAATCTATTCTCATGTTTTCTACTAGGAGTGAAACCTGTCAAAATGTCAGGGGGTGGTATGCTCTGGAGGCCCTGGATTCTCAATTCACCTCTCTCTCCTCTTCGCTCAGTGTTTTCTCCACCTCGAACAGCTTTCCTTCTTCCTCCGGCCTCCCTGTCACACACCTCACCCAATCCTAGGTCCACTAGCAGCGCACGCTCTCTGACCGGATGCTACTGCGCACGCGTATAATGGTAAGGAACGATACTTTTATATATAGAAATGTCATTCATTTTATATACGTGTGTGTGTATATGTGCGCACTAAGTTTACAAAGCTGATGGTTGCTAGTGAGTTAACAGCACATGCAGCCCTTTTTGCTCTAGCCCTCAACTGTCTAATTATGGCTCAAACTAAAATACACAATCAGTAAATACTACAGGCAACAAGTACAATGAATTCTCAAATATATAACACAAGACAAATACTGTGATATAAATTCACTGTTGACAATTATTTATACCTGAGCTTATCTTGTAATTCCCTCCATAAAGCAGAAGGGAGGTAAAATCAAGACTAGAAGAGTTAGAATTTAAGGAGTTTAAAGGTCACAATTATTCAGAGTTGGAACACTAATTACTATAGCATCTTTATTAGACCTAACAAATTCATTTATCCATCCATCCATATTAAAAAGACAAACAATGGGAGCTTGTGTCAGTGTAGGCCATTAATAATGCCTAAAGCAACCCTGGTTATTAATTATACATAATAATATGTATTATAATACAGGGCACCTGTCAGGGAACACAGTAAAGTCATATAAATGTCAGTTGGCCAGACAACAATCTACAATACTGACTTCTTGCGCTTACTAGACACGAGTAGACACAATCAGCAGTGGAAAGCACTCTCAGAAGACTTTTCAATGTGTTATGCGCTATAACAATACTTATGTATAGTATTCTAATTGCTTACATTTCTTTCAATACAAAAAGGGTGAAATTAATTTAATATATATAAAAAAAATACAGGATACAGATCTAATGACTGCTGATGCTGGGTAGAATACTAAACAGGTTTTCATAGTACTCCCATGAGCCCAAGTGAGAGAGAAGCCTTGCAGCTGTGTGTGGCTAGGTGTCTGACAAAGTTTTATTTCATCAGCTTGTATGCTTCTGTATTGTCTCGATATCTTTGAATAATGTTAACTGTTGTTGTCATATGTCTTCTATATTACATCGTGCCTGGCATTACCCAGACATTGTATAAACCAGCGGTAATAGCTGATAACGGATGCAAGAGATAAGGAAAAGGCATCCTCTGCAGATCTTTTTGGCAGAGCTGCTTTTAATACATTGTGAGAACATTTACATTCATTATATTTGCTTATAGCATTTGATGCATAGCTTATCTGCTCCAACACCACAATAACCCAGATCCATCTATGCTGCTGTAAAAAGATGTATTGTACCTGTCAGCCGGTCCTCCAGGTCTAACGCAAGTTATTACAACAGGACGAGATTTATTCCTGTCCTCATGTGCTCCTCCTGGAAACAGGGAAACAGAATAAGCTTATTGCTCCAAGCGAACACACATTCTACTCGCTGCTTCATAACCTGAAACACATTAGTCTTTACCATTCAAGTATCACATTCAGGCCGTCCTAGCTACTAAACATTCATCTGCAGCATTAGAAGTCTAATACATGAATGATTGCTCCCTGGCTGACTGACAAAAGAATGTAAGACTTTAAAGGTCAAGGATAAGAAGCGGAAATAATGCTCGTCATTTATAGAATTAGAGTGTTTGCATGCAACTATGAAGTAGCCACCACAATAAGTGATAGCAAAAACACCATTACATATTATAAGTAATAGAAGTCGCACTAAATTTGGTCTTGACTACAGACTGAAGTTTCAACATATACTATTGCTCAAACAACATGATTATTGCCATTTATATGCATTTAAATTATTATGTAGCACTGTACAAAAAATGATACCAAAATATTTCACAAAATAGCAAGAACCAAGAAAGTGCCCAAATAAGCATCCGATCCATCTGTGCACCTACCAATAGTGTGATGGGATCAGAATGAGAGGCAGCAGCTGAACAAGAGTATAGTGCTACATTTTATTCCTCTATAGATGTGTACACATAGGTATTTATCTGTAACCTGTGTAGTTTGCACAACAAAATATAAAGAATGGTAATTACATTACTTTAAAGAAAATGTCTCAGAATTGTATTTTTTAATCAATGTTTATCCTGCACTCCATGTGGCACAGCTAAACATACCTTCCTAGATATACCTTAGAAACGCTCTAAATGTTCACAAGTCAAAATAATATGTAAGACTGGCCCCAGACTTCCGTAAAGGAAGCATTTTGTGATCACAAGCATCAAAACACAGGCATACTTTGCAACGTCGCATGCAACTCTGTTTCAGTAAGGATTTGCAGCCTCTGGATCCAGACTGCCGTTTTGATTTGAACTGCAGCGGGTTTCCTAAAGCAGGACGGATGTGAGTGCTAGTGGGAAGGGGGAGGTTTTTATATTGTTCAGTGTATGAGTGCCTGTTGCACTATCCAGACTTCTGTTGTCATTTTAAGTGAGGACGCAATGGAGATGCTAAAGTACGGGTCCACTTCGAGTAGGGAGCTGGCAACTGATGGAACAGACGTTGGAATGTAATTGTTCTCCAAAAATAAACTGCACCAGAAGATACTATCCTGCTCTGTGTGAAGCAAAACCTTCTAAGCTGACAACTGCATGCAGCACTGTGAGGAGCCCTTTCTGACAGTGCGGAAAGAAGGTTGGTTGTGGTAACCGCTATATAGAATGAGACCTCCACAGCATGCCTCCAGGCACGTGCTGCCGAAAATTTATAAAACTGGTTGTATAAGATTTTCAAATGCATTAAAAAAAATAGTCCTTTATCATTTAATTAAAATCTAAAGTAAGTCTTCCCTGTAGACAAATAATTCAATAAAATATTTGTTTTAAGTTTCCTGCAAAGGATATCAAGGATATGGATTTAACAATCTAGTAAGAGTGATGAAAGGCTGCAAACAGACCATAGAAAACAAGCTAAGAGAATTCAAAGAATGTTCAGCTTTCATCATGTGCAGCAAAATAATTCTCTATTATTTCATCATCCTGCTATAGACCTTTGGAGGGTCCAGCGGGGAAATACATGAAAAACTGAAATGACAATTTATGTAATGTTTTTTCCTACTAGTTCCTAACCATTTGATGTGCACAGCTGCAGTTTACTGCACACTGAGCTTCCACACAGGTAACGTAACAGCACATGGCAAACACAGCAAAAGACAAACAGATCATTCATCTGTAGGAGAAACACACTTTGCATACATCCAGGCACATCTAGACTGCATGCGAAACCTGCAACAAAGTGTGCATTAACCAGTATTCTTATACTTTTCCTATTATTCTAAGATACATAATGTTATATCTGTATATACCATTCTCCTGGCAGCACAGCTGGAGCTGCTGTTTATTTTCCATTAAATTGTCAAGTGATAATATAGAAGAAAAAGACAGATCTATTTATTGCCCTGCAGTAACTTACCTCGTATTACAAATCCAAAGGTGTTACCTTCTTTGTGTAGAGTCACTTCCACAGTTCGAAAAATCACCCCTGAGCCTTGTATTGCTGAGAAGGAAAAGAAAATGAAACCCAGTAAGTTATGGTTTCCTATTAAACCACAAGTGGGAGATAAATGGTAAAAATTGAAATAAAAATAATAATAATAATAATAATAATAATAATAGAACACACTGTTACAGCTACAGACAGTTTAGTTGGATATGGGAAACTGTTGTTACATAAACCCAAGCATGTCTTTTCCAATGAACACGATGGGCAGTTGAGCACTGCTCTAGGGTCCCCTTGAGGAGTGCCTGGCCTCAGCAATCAAAACATTTTCAGTCTCAAAATGCTGTGTCTGCATTGTCTTCTGTCCCACTGACTGCCAGCTCCTTACTAAAGCAGAGCAATCCTGGCACACTGTGTTGCAAATAAACCAGAGGCTTCATCCACTTGGTACCATGCACTAGTATGTGGAAAAAAGCAGCGCAGCTGTGGTGTGTCAGGACTGTACGGCTGCACTGCTTTACCACATGGGATGAAATGAAACACTTTATTATTATAAATCACAACAAAAACAATGAAAAACCAGAAACTTATAGAAACCATCTCTAATGGATTCCTCCAATAGAACACACAAGTCTTTCGCAGCATAGGATTATATTCTGATAGAGACTTGTCCTCCAGTAGAGTGCTATACTAAACAAAACAAGAAACAATAGCCTATAGATCTCAGTACACATTACCAGTCCCGTATGGATGAATGAAGAAAGAAAGTGCAATAATAGGTTATGGGGCTTGCTGATCTGACAATACATTAACAAATGTACTTATTGATGTATTGCTGGCCTAGAGGAGGCAGAAATGTGGCTGAATATAGATAAGGAGGTGACAGAAGGCTGGATACACACATGGAGGTGGCAGAAAGCTTGGCTGCAAACACATAAGGAAAGGGAGATTGGATGACTGCTGAGACAAACAAGAAGAGACAAGAGTGAGGATGGCACAACATAACGATAAAGTGGCAACATTGTGATAATGACGGGGCATCAGTGTGATAAATGATCATTTATTTATTGTAATATTTGTGTTTTTCAATGCTTATAAGTTTCGGCTTCCTATTTGTTTCCGTGAAGGGATTGGTAGGGTCCCTGTGCATTGCTTTTTTGAAATATCTGACCTCAGAATTGCTCATTAGCCATAGATATAATGCAAATTAAATGAATTACAATAATTCCTTCTTGTACACAGTTCCACCCTAGACATGTTTCCACAGAGGAAAACAATACAGCAGTAGAGCAATCCTTTTACATGGAACAAATCACTGGCTTCTCATTGACAGCAGCCAACAGGGCATAATGACGGCAGCAGAGTGAGTAGCTCATATAATACTTAACTTGAAGAGCTATATTGAAGGCTCATTTACCGTTATGTCTAGAAATTAGAACAATTTCAATCGAAATTAAGTAGTAAATTACTGAATCTTTTGTGAGAAAAGAAACATTACAATGTTATAGGCACTCTGGTAAAACAGATAACATTAAATGTAGGGTAGGCAAATTAAAACACATAAATCCTGTAATTAGAAATGTTCTTGCCGAGTGAATAATTGAAATAGTAAAAATGAGTTTGAGAGACCTATACTGATCAGCGGTGTTTCATGATATACAGTAGATACCAACATTGCATTAGGCCAGTGGTACTCATAATTCTGACACAATAAATACATAAGAAGAAATCCCTCCATGTATATTCCACCTGTAAAACTCTTTACGTGGAAAACATAAAGACAACTAAAAAGCTGATGCAATGTAATGATTGACCAACATGAAACTCCCAACACTCTTAAAAAAAAGTCACATAAATTTATGACACAGATCATTTCCAACAAGCTAATAATCCCGACTATGAAAAAACCTGACATACAGAAACCCAACACCATTTAAAAAATTCCCAACATGATAATAATCATGATAATCAAGTAATCCTGACATAATCCAGATACCGGTTAAAAACAAAAAAAAACAAAAACAAAAAAAAAAAAAACATTCAGACAAGGTTATAATGATGTATTGAATGTCATGTCAACAACTTTAATGAGTAAACCCATACAGTTATAGTAAAATCCAGGCACCTTCTAATAGCCATTTGTTAATAGTGATGACAAACCTTCAATGCTTAAATGCAAAGCTACGATCAGGGCTTGACAAATACAGACTAGAAACTGGGACCTGGCGACCAAACTTACAACTATGTCTAATTTAAAAGCATCAAAAATAACGGTCAAAACGATGAGCTACAGAAAAAGGTGTCGCAAACGGAAGACTAGTAAGATTATACTTTTTATACACATGCCTAGAATGTAAATTTGTTGTATTTAAACACATTTGTGTGTGAATTATTTCTAACAGATCTAAACAACATGGTCATGAACACAATCAGAACGATAGCTTAAGGCGCTGAAAGTTTGTCATCACAGTTGTGAACACAGTTATAACAATAAATTAAAGTATTTAAGGTTTGTCATCATTAACAGATGGAGATTAGGAGGTGTCTGGATTTTATTATAACAATAAAGTGTTTAACTAAAGTTGGAGACGTTCATAGCCATGTTAGGATTTTTGTGTTTTTTGAACAGTGTCTTGTTTGGATTCCTTTGCGTGGGGATTCCTTGGTCTGGATTCTATATAAAAACATACAACACATATATTGAAAGTTATCATTATTGTGCATAATTGTTTCGGTCCCTTAAAATATCAGTAGCTTGCTCCCGATTTAAATCAAACATGTTGAAAGATCAAATAATTGTACCAGAGCGTTTCTGCTGCGTTTATTTGATGTTTCAAAAATTGATCCTGGCCACTAACTACAGCGATTATTTGCCCGATCACCCGATAATTGGGTGATCAAGCAGATAATCGCTCTAGTGTATGGCCAGCTTACGCTATGTATATTTAATTGCTTATTGCTTTAATTAGAGTTTCTCAGATTTTGGTACACACAGTGATTATTCAGACAGATTTGAGAGGCATTATGAAAGCACAGATCTACCACTAGCATTGTTTCTTTCTCCCTAGGGTTCCATCAACCCCTATCTAATAAAAGAAATTGTAAACTGAATGCACAAGCTCTAATGTTAAAATCAAACTTAGAACTCTCTAAAAATTACAGTGTCATAACTATCCCAAAAAGTTTACAGACCATGTGATCAAACATCAACTGCCAAACTAGGGGTCTGTTTAAAAAATAAAAATATGTTCAAATGCTTTATAAAACAACAACCACTTCACCAATGTGAGACACCCCCAATATTAAAGCACACAAATGTCCAATTTATTCTTCATCTCCTTCTTCACTAGGATAGGAAACCTGTGGTAAGCCAGGTGTTGTGAAACTACAAATACCATCATGCTTTGAAAGGTATTAGCTAAGTCTATTCTATTAGAGCATTCTGGGAATTGTAGTTTTCCTGAACCTTAAGGTTACATATACTAAGCAGCGGGAAGAAAAAAAAGTGGCAATGTTGCCCAAAGCAACCAATCCGATTTTAGCTGACATTCTCTAGTATGCAATAGAAAAATGAGAGCTAGAATCTGATTGGTTGCTATTGGGGGGGCATCTCCACTTTTCCTTTTACGCAGCTTAGTAAATCTAGCCCTTGGAGTGCTAAAGGTTGCCTATGTCTGCTGTACACAATAGCCTCTACAGTAGTGCCTTTTTCAATGAAAAAGGTACCGGTACACAAAAATCTGTGGAATTACCTATTTCATCATATGATACACTAATCTTTTTATGCTCTACTGTAGTGCCAGAACAAAAAGGTAATCACCTGAATGAGTTACTTAAGATACATGAATAATCACTCAAAACAAATTCAAATTTTCTAATATTCTAATATTAACTCTAAACACTACTGACATTTGGCTTTATTTTTTCTTGACGCTAAACCAAGGTGATTTTTTTTTGCTTTTTAGGTAGATGTTTGGGTGTAGTTCACTATATCCTATAGGGCACAATCTTTAAAACCTTGTCAAGCTGGTACAGTATATTATTTTCTATTACAGTTGAATTTCAAAGAATGGGAGAAACACCTCTCCATGGATGACTGCATCAGTCACTCACAGTGTTTTTCATTACATGCGGAGTTGAACTGTAATTTTACAAAGTTCAAATGTGTCCCTGAATGACATGCTTGTCACCATTTTTATTTCTGAGCATGCATGTCAAAAAGGAAATTTCATCTGACTGCTGTAACGCAATTCATTTTTTATCTTTTATATTGCCAATTAAACATTAAACCGAATTCAAAATGAAATGAAAGCAGACAAACATAGGAAAGTAACACCAGACAGTAGAGAAGAGGTAGTCAAAGGGACATGATAAAATAGACCAATACATTATTTGTGCGTTATAATGTAAATTAGCCCTGTTTGAGGCATATACATGTGACCTGGAGACACAGTTTATATTGTATCTCTCCTTTCCCCAACGTGAACATGCTATGTTCTAATGTCACAGTTTTTGGTGTAGAAAAATTATTGTCTTTTAAAATGCTGTCATTTGACTATTTGATTTGATGAGAAAATACAGACACCAGCCAATCAGCTTTGTGTAAATTCAGATAAGATAGGTAAATAATTAACATTGAAGTACATTATATATGCTGTGCATAATAGTAATCTGCATTATGGAACTGCAGGACAAATTGGTAAATATACAAGAAGCTTTCCTGTAGTGATGGAAACTACTAAATTATATAGGCCTTAAAGCATGACTTATTATAGTCCGTCTGTATTTTATTCTGTAGGACACATACGTATGGATCTATAGTTGCCAGTGGATTCAGTCTCTAGCACTTTATTGACGTAAAAAGCCTTTGTTCCGTACATATTTGACAAGAGCACAGTTCTGTCCAATAAAGAGGAATTGAGATGTTCTTTGCGCATGTATTTCATCTGTTTCTCTTGTCTGATTACACTCATCTACATAATGTAAAGCCTCTGGAAATAAGCATCTATGAACATTATAGAGAACTAAGAGATGTCTGACGCATACCACACATATGGGTAGCTGATGAAATACACGTGTGATAATAAAAACAGTGGCAGTAAAAAATACACAAAACTATAACCATTAAAATAATTATCATTTGTTTGCCATTTTACTCCAGCCTGGTGCTCCAGAAAATGAGCTATCCTCATCTGAATGGTTTCACTGCTGTACATTAATATGCAACAATCCACAAACCCCGCTGGCCATGGCAGAATTACAGCTCATTGTGAAGCAGAAGGAAAAAAGCAAACCTAAAAACCCCCCAAGAGGCATGAAATTTTATTCGATGCTCTATCATATGGCATAAGTATGCACTGTTTTCCACTTGGCATAAATGAAGGGATTTCTTTTAAAGGATTTATACCATAACATTTATACCACTGCAACTAAAGCAGTTATTCAAATGCAGTTGCCTCCAGTGCCATCACATTTCTAGCATTATTTAGCTTTTATACCATGCAGAAAACAGTTTATATGCTCTACTGCACCATCACAAAGCATTGCAGCTCATAATAAAAAATATACAGTACTGTTCAACATGTACCTAAACAGAGAACCTTTTCAGTTTGTGAATTAGTATTCTCACCCCAGATGCAGGTACAGGGCTAACAATGACCGACCTCTATACCATGACCATCCCAATGGGTCTAGGACAGCTCCCAAGAGGAAAAAGGGAACCAGTATGATCTCTTGTAAGTTCTGTGGATCCAAAATAGATAGTAACACATATGTGTAAACTAGCTCTAATACACACCTGAGAACAAATAAACACTAGAAGAATTTCATAGTAATCAATGATTCCACGACATCAGTTACATAGAGCAAAACACTTACATATAAGTAACAGATATGGGTTATGTTATGTATACACACACAGAAAATTCAGACAATACATATGTAATACAAACACCTAGAATAGGAAGAGAGGCTCTGGTATAATAAGATTCTGATTCCCGGAATGCCAAGTCACATGAGGATAATCTTGATAGTCTTGAAGTCAGTTTCTAAAGCGTACTTGCATGCCTGAAGATGATGACTAATCAATTTCTACTATATGCATCTTTCCAGTTTCCGGAAGCTTTCTTCTGCCTTGACCTAGAAAGCCGGCTTTCATCACCATCACACCGGCATTTCAGCACATAATTACTGTTGCAAGGTATAGCTTCTGAGCTTACACTTTTTTCCTACCTATTTTATCTTCAGTTAACTATAGTTTTGTCTTCTGTATCATGCAACTGAAAACAAAATCTCATGCGCCATGTTCCAAAAGTTCTTTATTGTCTTTGAATTGAGCATAACAATACAGCAATACACAGAGTCTAAATAATAAACTACTAAAGATGTAGAAATGGTAATAGATAATATTAGCAATTATTAAAGGTTTGCTTAGGATTAGATGGGGAAGAGAATACCTGTATCAGTAACAGATTAGCCAGTGTCTGACCACATGGAATCATTTTTAGAGGGCAGCACCAGCTCGATTCTATCTGTTCTGGGGTGGGGTTACTGCTGGAGAGCAACAAAGCATGGCCTCGGGCTGGACTGCTTAGCGATCTCCAATAGCTTTTAAGGTGTGAGATCAATTACACAATGATTGGCGAGTATACAATGACAGTATTAAGTATTTATTGTCGTGTTAAAACTAGCAAATCAATTGTCCTAAACACCTGAATAGAAAAATTAGTTGGTGGACAGGAAGGAGGAAGACTGATTTGAAATATCTAAGCCTGGAGAGGAAAGAGATTAGGCACTGTAAGCACATAGGTCGTACTCACACCTAAGAAGCATCTGCTTCTTATGTGCGTATATTTACGAAATGGCCTACTGCGCATGCATGGTAGGTCATTTACACAGTCTACATACCAGTTAGTCATCATCTTAAAAGACCGCACGGAGTAGTTTAGTTAAAAAGAGGCAGCCTAATGGCTGCTCGGGGAGTGTTTAGGTAGAAGTGGGAGATAGATTGCCCCACGGCCTAACCCTGCATGACCCGCAGACTCACCCTAACCCCCTTTAGCCCACCACAACCTGCATATTATTACCTGTTAATATGGTTTCCCTGACTAACATGGCAGCATACACCAATAGGTTAATATCCAAGACAAAGACGACAAAGAAAAAAAGGAGACACATGAGGATATATAACAGACACACTTCCTCATTCCTGTGTCTTTCCATGCTCTCATGGAGGAGTCACGGAAACCATATTAATAGGCAATAATAAACAGTTCTGTCTTCCTCCTTCAGCAGCATACACCGATGGGTTACACCCAAGCATTCCACTTCACTAAAACAATCCTATAAAGCTTAGAAAAATATTTTAGGGGCTGAGCAGCCTGCTGTCTTGTACAGTTCCTCAATACATGTGCACGCCCTTTCTGCCCATGATGTCGCCAAGGATCTTGTAAAATGTGCTTTAAGTAAGTTGGGGATTCAAAATTATTATTATTTTTTTTTTTGCTTACAAGCTTGTGAAATACAGGTCTTTATGTATCTGGAGAGTGAAGCTTTTGAGGCTGGCCTGCCTCTATTTTTTTCCCCTCTATTAGCACAAACAGTTGTTTGGTAATCCTGATAGCTGCCAGTTGTCCAAGATTTGAGCTACTGAACTCTTTGGTGACTAACGCAGTAGCAGTTGATCTTGCATCAAATCTAACAGAGTCAAGCGAAGCTTCAAAAACAAAAAAATTAGGATCATATCTTTAAGAACTCTTGATAATGGGAAATCTTTACCTTGTTTAGTGCCTTCAGAAATTATTATTATTATTATTAATATGCTTATTTATATAGCACCACAAATTGTTCGAAGCACTTTACAGAGAACATTAGACATTCACATCAGTCCCTGCCCCAATGGAGCCACATACTAAGGTCCCTAACACATACATACATACACATCCACACACACACACATCCACACACACACACACATGGGTTAGTTTATTCAGCAGCCAATTAGACTACCAGTATGTTTGTGGCATGTGGGAGGAAACCCACGCAGACACGGGGAGAACATACAAACTCCAATATAGTAAGACTTGCATGTGCAACTCCTCTTTTGACTCCTCTATGTTAATTGACTTATGTATCAACTTCAATAAATTGTCTACAAAGTCGGGATTAAAGCAGGCTTCAGGTTCCTCCCCTGACATATCACAGCCCTTGAAGAGGCCGGCCTATTCTTCCGGAACGGATTCATAAGAATATCGCTAGTAAACCCTCTTGTTTTTTCACTGAAGTTTTTTTAAGATCATCTTTAATAACAAATGTGAGCACTAATGCGGTCTTCATCACAAATATGAAATTAGACATGCTCAGTGGACACACACATAAATTCCCAGTACAATCCTCTGGGAACAATTCTGACAAGAATCCTGCGCCTGGAAAACACCACAAAGAGTTGGCAGTTTAGGAGTAATCCAGATGCACATGTAAATATGACTCTTGCCCTATAACAAAGTGTGATCCCTTGTGTACAGCCACATAATAGTCAAGCACAATTAAGGCACGTTTGCTTCCCCTATCATCCATACGGAAAAGCAATATCTCGTGAACATAATAAAAATGTAAAATCAAATACAGATTTCTAAAAAGAGGATCTGTGAATGCCCTTTCAGTATGGATCTGGACCCTGACTCCCTTAATGACTGTTCTTCCAACACTTTTCTTATCACAATACCTCATTTACATAATTATGTGCCCTTCTGGCCTTTATTATGTCAGAAATACCCATCGTGTTTTTAGGGAGAGGATGGCGGTTCATAGGTCCAGCATCTGACAGGCATTAGCAGGAAAATCCATCGATCAACCTGTTGCTAGACATTAAGGATTTGGGTCATAGCTTGGCAGTATGGAGATAGAAACTCATTGATCATGTTCCCCCCTTGGAACTGGGTGGAAATCAGGAAATTATATTACTTCAACGTGAGGCATATTGTTTCCATCATGTGAACACTTTATCTCCAAATGGTCTTAATGAATCGCTCAACTTGACATGTTTTTATAAACAGTAGTTATTAGGACGCATCTGTCCACATCACATATACCTTTTGACATTGGACTTGTTCTACTATATGCTTATCTTGACATCATAATTAATTAAATATATCATTCCTCAATTTGTTTTTTTCCAAAGCATATATTGCCAGTTATTACTAAGGAAAGGTATAGACATGTTCCATCTCGACTTGTTGATTGTTTCTGTAGTGATACTGGTTTTCATGGTTTTTTGACTATTCACACCATCCACCATCACTTAGTTTGTTTATGGTTTCCCTGACAACCCTTTTCATGTCTCGTTTGGCTCCGCCTCACTTCCCGAGCTGGGAGACGCAGAGGAGAGAGCCAGGTGAAAGAGGTGGGAGGATTTCTACGTTGGGTGAATTATAAATTGGTAGAACTGTTTATGGTTCTGTACTCAACTATTGTTGAAAATATAGATAGATAGATAGATAGATATAGATGCTTGAAAACCATCACTCCTTACTGTGCAGAAATAGCTTCTTGTGGTGCACTTCAAATAAGCAATGTACAAAGAAGAAATCACTCAAGACTTATCACAATCCAAAAAGTGCTTTCCCAGCCAAAATTTATTGCATCAAAACAACCGACGTTTCAGTCACTAGCGCGACTTTCATCAGGGTCAGCGATCATATAACACCTAGGTGTACATTAAATGCTGTTGGATTAATAGACTATTCCAGATGAACCATTTTGTACATATTGATGGACTTTAATGCCTGCTCTGCTTCACTGCAGCTCAGGAGATTTAAAAGGAGGACAGTGATATATTGCAGCAGTGCTAAAGAGAAACAATTCCAGATTTTATCAGTGATGACGATCTGCCATCGGACCGTTAAAATAATTTTCCCGGATAGACACTTCACTGCTACTCTGTCCCAACTACTACTGCAGCCACCTTGCAGGCAGAGATAACTGGGCCTCTAACTAAGAGCGAGGATCACATTTGGTCACTACTTTAACTATCCTCTATATAAACATCTCAGCTGCAATATATCTATACTACAGAAACATCATTTTCAAGTTGCTTCTGGTTGTTTAAGAGTGACATTATCCAAGTGGTGTCTAACTTAGCCATTTGCCAATGATATGTTGCCGCATCTAGAAGCAGTTCCCTTCTATAAAGTGTCTTGGGTTTTTGTACTGAAGTTTTATACTATGTCAAGTTGCCTTTATGATGCAATTTATTTGTCAAACTATATCTATGTAATAAATTGTTATTTTTTACCATACTGAAGTTACAATTTGTATAATATAAACTCTAGCACACTTCCATATAGGCAGTTCTGACATAGTTGTAGAGCTCTGCATAGTCTTATGTACAGACTCTTACTAGCCAAGCTAATACTGTAATAATGGAATATACTAGGGGTCTGGGATTGGCATACTATGTACTGTATTTTGTGTGCCCAAAGCCTGGTATATACCCCATATATTATAGCATGTGCCATAACTAGACACCTAATATATCCCCACTGCTACTTCTTTATGTAGTGTGATATGTCCAGACCCCTAATATACTCCACACGTATTACACACACTGGAAACTCCCCTTTCAAAACTCTGTGTTTGCCACTGATATAGATATAGACATAATAAAGTTCTTTATTCATTTATTATTCATAATTTATTCATCTTTAGCTGTGCTCAAAACTATAAATCTAAAGAATTGATTACTACTGAATTGTATCCCCATTTAGAGCCATATTATGAGGTATAATTTGAGCACAAACAATAGATTTATTATGGGGCATATTAAATTAATGATCCATAATAATGCCTTTTTATTTTTCCGTAATGATGCTAAAATACCCTCATATAAGGCCATTACACTACCCCATAATAGAACTAGCTATAGTATATTATACTATATTATATTAGATTAGATTGTAATATTCCACTTCTATTTTGAGATCTTTTTATTTCTCTTATTTGTGAAATATTTAGTTAAAAACTTTTAGATAAAAAAATTATTATTTTAAATGCAGTGAGAATGAAAGCACTGATGGCTGCATAGCTGTGTTTGATTCTGAATATCCATAGTTGTACAGTACCAGTTAAAAGTTTGGACACATTCTCATTCAATGGTTTTTGTTAATTTTTTTTTTTAAATTGTGTTTCTTTATTGATTTAAAAAAATAAAATAAAAAAATACACACATACAATACAATCTAAAACAAACCCACCCCCCACCCGGTCTCTCCACCCACCCAATGCAGTAAAAATAGATGTCACTCCAACATTTAGTACAGTAGCAGGAGATTGGAAAATGAACCACTACTTAATCCCAGGACCCCCACCAGCACACAGAAATAAGAGAAAATACACTAACAAATAACAATAAGATAAAGTAACATTGTAAATGTATCAAGAACACAGTGAGAAAGGGCCTGATCCAGAGCTATGAAATTTCACAGGAGAGTCTAGCCATGGAGCCCATATTTTGTAGAAACAGTCAAGGGTCTTGCGCTTAGTATGAACAAACAACTCATGGTTCTTGACTGCCCCGACTAGGGCAGCCCAGTTGTGAAAAGAGGGAGAATCAGGGCCCATCCATTTTCTTGCGACACGACAAGGGTCAAGTGAACATAATATACTCACATATCTATGTACAGGAGGCGAGTAATTTTCAGACAAATCTATACGGAACAGAAATGTTTTGGGATTCAAGGGAGGCAAATGCGGGAGTGGAGTGTAAACGGCAGTCCAAACCTCATCATAGAATGATTGTATATTAGGGCAAGCCCATATCAGGTGCCAAAAATCTGTAGCATCTACCCCACATTTTGGACAACAGGCATCGCCACGCAACCCCATACGCAGGAGTCTTTGCGGAGATAAATAGGCCCTATGAGTCACATATAACTGTATCTGCTGGTATCTAAGGGAAGAGGTAGCCATCTTACTACACGCCAGCACCTGCGTCCATTCCTCCTCCAGAAGATTCCCCACATCGGACTCCCATTTTACTTTAAGGGCAGGGAGATCATCTCCGCTCAGAAGCTCTCCTAGAGAAGCATAAAGAAAGGAGATCGACCTCTTCTTAGCCGCCTCTGCAAGCAATTTCACCGTGGGGGAAGATTGAAGCATAGGCGCCCTCCCAGCAAATTGAGTATTACAGGCATGTCGGAGCTGTAAATAACGGAAAAAGTGTACATCACCCAGCGGAAACTCATTTTTCAACTGTACAAAGGATTTGAATGTTCCCTCCAGGTACACCTGTCCCAAAGAGGTAAGACCAGCTTGTATCCAGAA
>WWET01000523.1:465981-486314 GCA_011038615.1 Limnodynastes dumerilii
TATATATTATATATTTGAACCAGTTAAAACAATAAGAATTATTTAATTTCAATATTCAAGTTTAAGGTAACAATTTACAAACATATAATAGTCCATTGTATTCATGAAATAGTGTGTTATTCCCACCCTAAAACACCTGTTCAATTGTGATAGAAAGAATCGGCAAAGCTACCGATCGATACTGAATATCAAATTACTGGGAGGGAGAAAATTGCAACTCAGGAGATTCCTCTGTACAAAATTATAGTCTTTTTTTTTTTTAAACTAATCAATCACTTTTCTTAATCCCTAAAGGAAAAAAAATGCATGCATAATGAACTACAAAAAAGGTAAAGGACACAGAAGATGGATGTCTTTATCACCAAAAGTTAACTTTCAATTCAATCTAGATAACGACATTAATCACTGTATGGAATGGTGCTGTAAATAGAGGCGCAGATTCAGAGTTGCGTGTGGGTGCAAAGCGGATGCGCAATTTTTATTTTTTAAAATATAGCCCATTCAAGGCTGCGTATTTCTGCATAAAATTACGACTTTGAATACTTTCAATGATGGATGCGCAGACGGAAGTGCATGAATGTATACGTGCAATCTGTCAACTTAGTACAATGCACGCGCAAGTCGTAAAGACAACACATTCGTGCGCTTACATATTATTCAAAGTTTAGTTGCTGAAAATGTTATAAAAACTATTGTTTTGTTGTTTGAAGTGTTTGTTGGTGTAATGTTTAAAAATGCTTTAATGTTAGAAATGTTCTGAAACACGTTTGTTAATTTTGTGACATAAGTATCATTTTAAAAATCTTGTCAACATGAATATTTATATCTTTGAACATTAGAATCATTGTTCACTAACCTAAACCTCTAATACACACAAAATTATTGTTAACCAAAAACATTTTTTAATATTAAAACAATATAATACATTTTAATAACCAGAAAAAAAATATACATATATATTTTAACGTAAAAAAAACTCAACACAGAACCAGTAGCACGGGTGGAAACATGCAGCGGATATGCGCATGTCAGTGTTGTGTCTTTAGTTTTATTTATAGCAGGTGCTTACTCTTTAATTTACACCTGAACTAAATTTGTTAGTTGGATGTGCCGGACCCAAACCCACTTGCACCATGTCTATGCTAGGTGTAAGGCAAAAGCCGTATGTGCATTTGATTGAAGAGGCCGATGCGCACTGACCTGTTACTAGACGCCCCTTTTTATCATTTACATATCTATACAAGCCCCATTTTGCATAGTAAAACAACCAGATTCATAGCAGCAGTAAAGCTTGAATAGTGAGTGCAATACGGCTGTACTTTTGTGCTCGCACATGCACATTAGCGGAAATGTGCAATGCATCAGAGTAGTGTTTGCATGGATACGCAGCTCTGAATCCGGGCCAGTAGCTGTTTATTTTATTACATATTTGAGGATTGCACAAAAGAAACCTGTGCACTCTACAGCCGCCCATAAACGTATGAGAAGGCCTAACCTCATGATTTATTTTAAGGAAACTTTTTTATAACTTTAAAACCACTAAAGAAAGAGTTGAGAATTATTGGAACCAATTATGTGCCATATTTGGAAATATTTGATCATACCCCTCGTATGAACTTTGTTTATATTCCATTGATTCCGGTTGCAGTCCCCGCTTAGAAAATCTGATTTCCGAAATAGGGACATCCAAAATTTCCTTTTACGACATCCCTACTTTGAATACCGTTAACTTTATAATTTTTTTCAGAATGGGTGAGTATGCCAATCGGCATTCTGATTCGGAAACACCACCGCTGCTATCCCGCCGCTGCAGGAAAAAATGATTAACCTCTCCAGGGTGCGGGGAAGGGAGGACTAGGGTCAGGATGCAGGGGAGGGAGGGTTAGGGTCAGGCTGTGGGAGAGGGAGGGTTAGGGTCAGGCTGCAGGAGAGGGAGGGTTAGGGTCAGGTTGGAGGGAAGGGAGGGTTATGGTCTGGCTGCGGGGAAGGGAGGGTTAGGGTTAGGATTAGAATTAGGGGAATGGTTTGTGTATCTAAATGGGGCCGTTCTAAGCGGGGACCCACACCCCATTGATTCACCTATTACTTGGGTAATTATTTACTTGAGTTAAGTGGTTTAGTATGTTGACTCCCTACTATCAAGTTAATATATTCAAACCAAGCTCTCCCATAATGGCTCAATCAGAGAGTTACTCAGGGCATATATTTGGTTATGTTTCATATTTTTTTATATACAATATGTTCTGACTGCCAAAGATTTATTTTGTACGCTAAGATTTTCATTAAAGTACATAAGGAGAATTATAATAAAAAAAAAATTTGATGCAACTTTCACTAACAAATCAAACAAACAAATACACAGTTAGTCAGAGATAAGCATTATGTTTACAACACTACTGCACAAAAAGAAAATTATAAAACTTACAAAAAGGTTAAGAATTTTGTTTCAATCTTAGTTTAAGCAGAATTGCAGCAGCTGTAAAAATGGAATATGTCTCAATCATAAATGACACGTATTTACTTTGAATGGGCGCTAACCTAAAAATAGGGTGGATGATATATCTATATATAAAGATGCCATCAAAGGAATGTTGTGCGCATATCCTTAATAAGGGGAAGGGACAAAGCTATATCCCCAACAACAAAAACTTAAACTTAAAGGGACAGCGCTCTGGATAATCGAAATAAGTATATAGCTACAACCTGAACCGGCAAGAATGGTGGTAGCAATGAATTGACACTGGCAACAGGATCAGATAAAAAATATTATTTATTCTAACATATTAAACACATTTAAAATATTGATTCTCATATGCATTGAGCATTTTATATAGAATAAGCAGAAATTTGATATGGGAGATTGTTTGTTTTACCACAGTATTGTCAAGAAATTCTTGAATATAGCAGCTCCTTTCTAAAGAAAAGTCTCTATTGCAGCATACAATACAATAAAAAGATGACAGGTAAACGAAGGTGTCCTCCCGTCAACCAAGGTTTTGGGGGGTATATTACCGTCCTCCTGGTGTCTTGTTAGGACTCCTGCACAAGCGCTGGATAGCGGGATGTCCTTCAGGATGCGCTTTCCAAATAAATCCATTACCTAGGGAGATATCCCATTCCAATGGTAATGTCCAGCTGGAACGTGGTGGATGGACTCCACGAATCAGGTAAGGTGGCTGTCGTTGTTACGAAGGAGTTGTCCATAAATCCGTTACCTAGGGAGATGTCCCATTCCAATGGTATAATGTCGTGGTAGATGGACTCCACGGATCAGGTAAGGTGGCTGCAGTTATTACGAAGGAGTTGTCCGGTGTCCGCGTAGCTGCTCAAACTTGTAGGTGAGAGTCAGCTGCTTCCGGATCTCCCTACTTACTCCACAGTGTGCTGAGTGTCACAGCCGGTGAGAAATTTCTCCACAGTGCGCTCGATATTCCAGCAGGCAGGGACCGTGACGCTAGGTCAGCGTAACTCTTCGGGTGGCCAACCCAGAGTTACCTAATTCCAAGAGTCACAGAGGGAGGCTTCAAGGAGGTAAACAATGGAACGTCAGTCTCCAAAATTCTGCTTGAAAGTGCTAGGTGCTTACGCGTTTCGTCCGCTGCATGGGACTTTCTCAAAGCAAATAAATGAATGAACTAATGGACATGCATCCTTCTGGTTTTTATGTGTGTCTCAGTAGATCCCAGGTGTTCCAATTACTCCCCTCATTATCTCTCTGTGGTAATCAAGTGCAGCTGAGTATCTGCACATACATTTAAAATAAAAATAAAAACACCAAACAAAAACCAGGAAAGAAATGTATACATGCATAAGCTTTCATCATATATGTTAGTTATTATCTCTCTCTTGCCAGTGTCAGTAAAATAGGTTTAAGTATACATTTACAAGTTCACATGAGTAGAGTCTCTTGATATCAATATACATACTCTCATCATCTCTAGTTCAATTTTGTATTTTCCTCCCCATGTGGATTTCCACATAATACATAAAATAACAATAATAATAATAATAATAAAAAATTAAAAGTAAACAATTAAATAATTAAATGAAAACAAAAAATACATAAATAAAAACATATGTAAGCATGTAAACAGTATACGATCATATATTCTGTATAGAATGATCGTATACTATATATAGAATAATGGAGACTATTAGACATGTACATTGTTGAATTAGAGCCTGTGGAATTTAGGGTTGACATGTGAGAGGGAATTGCCCACGATCTCTTGTACCGACTAGGGTATAGCTTGGAGAGAGAATAACCACCTAAAATGAGAGATCGTGTGAGTTCAAACTACATGAAGAACTCAAAATAGTTGTATTTAAATGTATATTATTATATTGATATCTACATATTTACTTTTCATCTGTTTAGTCTGTATGAGCAAACTTTAAAATATTAATCCTAAACTAGTGATACATCTTACGTTCTTAGCCCTTATGTAATCGGAGTGGTATATGCTATGGAATTTATTGATGGTAATTACTATGTTGAATATTCACCTTTAAGTGTGAGAACATGAACTTGCACTGGTTGGAGCTATGGCTTAGTGGAAAAGCTACCACCTAGGATGGGAAAGGTTGGGAGTTCGAAACTTATTGAGAATGATATGTTTACATGCTTACATATGGTTTTATTTATGTATGTATTTTTTGTTTTCATTTAATTAATTATTTAATTGTTTACTTTTAATTTATTATTATTATTGTTATTTTATGTATTATGTGGAAATCCACATGGGGGAGGAAAATACAAAATTGAACTGGAGATGATGAGAGTATGTATATTGATATCAAGAGACTCTACTCATGTGAACTTGTAAATGTATACTTAAACCTATTTTACTGACACTGGCAAGAGAGAGATAATAACTAACATATATGATGAAAGCTATCATTGGAATGGGACATCTCCCTAGGTAATGGATTTATTTGGAAAGCGCATCCTGAAGGACATCCCGCTATCTAGCGCTTGTGCAGGAGTCCTAACAAGACACCAGGAGGACGGTAATATACCCCCCAAAACCTTGGTTGACGGGAGGACACCTTCGTTTACCTGTCACCTTTTTATTGTATTGTATGCAGCAATAGAGACTTTTCTTTAGAAAGGAGCTGCTATATTCAAGAATTTCTTGACAATACTGTGGTAAAACAAACAATCTCCCATATCAAATTTCTGCTTATTCTATATAAAATGCTCAATGCATATGAGAATCAATATTTTAAATGTGTTTAATATGTTAGAATAAATAATATTTTTTATCTGATCCTGTTGCCAGTGTCAATTCATTGCTACCACCATTCTTGCCGGTTCAGGTTGTAGCTATATACTTATTTCGATTATCCAGAGCGCTGTCCCTTTAAGTTCAATCATAAATGATAAATGATTGTTCTTGAAACGGATATTAAAATAGGAACAGATAAATATAATTTTTGCATCATCATTTAAGAAAGAAATAATATAGGCATGGTAAAAGGATAATGGGAATATAAGAGCAGTTTCCAGTAAGTGAGCTAGGATAGGATAAAAAAAAAATAAACGGATATGTTTTGGTTTTATCTTCTGTTATGACTACTGACAACTTTCAAACACGAGAGCTGGAAAAGATATTTGTTGTGGGCATGAGACTGGGAAACTAAAAAAAAAAAAGATGAGGAATTGACACTTCTGGTAGCAGAGGTATGTTCAATATGAGGATAATCAGGTGAAGATAGAAGGGCAGAGCCAGCCCTAGACCTATGGTGGTATAGGCCAAGTGGGTGCAATTTCAAAAGGGGCATAGGATTCAGAGAGAATTAATTACAACTCCCTAGGCAATACTAATCAATGCTGTCTGTACACCTTAATGACAGTTTCCAGACTTAGGCTGTTCTTTACTGACAGTATGTGAGTGACAAACAGCTTGAGGCTGGCAGAATGTCACTTCTGCATGAGAAGGTCCTTGGCTGCAGCATGGGGGATCATCTCCTGCTTTTTGTATGACAGATGAAGGTAAGCTTAATTTCACTAATTTTCTTATTTGAAAGATTTTTTTTATTTCACAATCACAGATATCGACAGTATATATAGATTCCATAGGATAGACACACACAATATCCAGATCGGATATGCAAAATATAGAAGTTTCTACCATAAAGTTCACTCACTTGCTGACCTCTTGATTATTCTTCTCTCCTCCGCAGCTTTGACCTTGTGGCTCGGACAGTCTGAGAAAAGGCGATGCTAAGGTGACTGAACATACCTCTCTTAGCAATTTCAGTGGATGGGGGATAGGGAAGAAGTGGCCATTAGTTGACCTTCATGGTCAACCAGTGGATAATCTGCCGCTGCCACTTCTTCCTTATTCCCCTGCCAGCTAAAACTTCTCCATTTGATCCCAGTTACCAGAACCATATTTCTAGTGGCCATGATTACCCGTCCTCTGGGATTTGTTGAGCTCTCTTTACGTGGATGAAATGCCATGTAGTAGACATAAAAAAAATAAAGCAAACTGGGAAACAATTCTGTTAAGGATAAATGAGTAAAGGGGAGCTGAAGAAAACAACAAATAGGTATAAGAAGTTCTCCTTACTGTTCAGATCAATTCAGTCAAAGGCCAACCCAGTGCAATACTGTCACATAAAGCTGCCTCTACTCTTAAATTTTTCCAGCAGCGTTTTTATGAGACAGCAGATAAAGCTGACACTATAATAGCTAACAAATTAAGGGAAAAAAGACCTCTACCTCTCCTAACTCCTCTTCTACATTTAATCCTATGGACATGACACCAATCTTTCACTCATATTACAATTCCCTGTAACCTAGATTAATCATAAACACCGCCCCCATTCTGGATGGAACGTGAGTATTGCCTGTCTGAAATCTCCTCTATCTAAGGTCTAAAAGCAGTAGGCTTTTCTTTACCAACCTATCTCATCTGAAGAAACCCATAGTAAGACCTAGGACCGGATCCTGAACTACGGCCGTCTTACACACGCAGCCGTAATTTGCAGAAAGATAACTACTGCGCATGCGTAGTAGCTATTGTACGTAATCTACATATCGTTTCGGCACGTAGATTGCGTATATGCGGTCTTTCAGGAGCTCGGTTTTAATCTCTCCTTTGCAGCTTCTCTCAGAATGATTTAATAAGATGCTGAAGGGGGGAAGAGACCAAGATTGTGATCTCCTTGCATCATGTATCAGCTGCCCAATATTGATCAATGGATGACCCAGCCTCATTGTCGCCCCCCCCCACCCAGATGCTGCAAATGCCGCCGCCCCCCCTGCCCCACCCAGATGCCGACCTAGGCGGACTGCCTACACTGCACATGGCTAGGGCCAGCTTTGGGTGGAAGTTTGGGTGGAAAATGCTGCCAATTTATCAATTTGTGTTAAAATGAATGAAAATCGCTTTACATTGTTCCACAGAAACATGAAAAGTGATGGCAGATAAGAGCCACATGGCCCATCCAGTCTGCCCAGTTGTTTATTATACTGCAGGTACCTAGTTCCTTCCCGATTGCCCCAAATTTGCCCAATACCTGTTGGTGAGGCTGTTCCAGCTTTGGAAAGTCCAGGTGATATGGTCCTCTGAGAGACTACATATCTACCTTCCTTCAGAATTACCTCCTACTTAAACCAAAATATTTTCTTCTTTCCTTAAACCCCCCCAGAGGTAACATACCGCCAGAGTAGGCTATTTCATCATATGACCTCACTATTGCTCAGTATTTTCAAACTACAAAGAGTGTGGAAGTCATAGCAGACAAAACTGAACCAGACAACCCTTATATGGCTTGCATTATGTTGCAAATTATTTTTTAATAATTAAATACTATTTTTACACTGTAGAAACCATAGTAAATACATATACAGAGTCACAAGTCTGAAGACAAACCCCAAAAGCTGTTGTAGTGTTATTTTGTATGAGCCATATCTGCAATTATTGTAGTGAAATAGGTCACATTCCACACTTCCATGCACATGCCTTGGCCTCTCGGGGGCAACTGGCAAAAAACACTTTGCAATTCATGTTTTTCTAGAATATATGTTGCCTTACAAGATTCAGGGAACCCTGCCAAATTTGTTAGTTCCCTGAGATATTTCAAAGTTTTTCAACACTGGTGACCACCAAAAAGAAGCCCCATTAAGTCCTCAATAGGTTAGAATAATTATTTGCCATAATGTACAGCTTCAAGTAAGAAAGGACACAATGGTATTAACATGCAATTACAATACGGTACAAATAGTGATTTTAAAATGCCCTACAAAAATAGCCATTAACATTCAAGCTATTATTAATATCAGCTTGATAGTTAGCATATGCAACAACATTTCCTATAATTACACATATACATTTGCATAATATTTAATGTCACTAAATAAAATTTACTTCTGTATGAATTACACCATACAAATAATAAGACATCCTTAGTATGGCAACATGGTTTTTCCTGGGAGGAAATCATCTCCTTTTTGGGTTCTCCTCCTAACCCCACACCATACCCATTACTGCTTTTCACTGATGAGTGCTTATAATTTGTTTTCAGGACAAAAAAATTAACAAGCCAAAAAGTCTAATGCACAGACATAACTCAAAGCTCAAAAATGCAGTAAGTAGGTATGTTGAATTTCAGAAAATGGATATCTTTAAAAGCAACTAAATTAGATTACAGTTGTTCAGACACAACAGCACTGTAAATGTTATTTAATTGCAGCAGAGTGCACCAAATATATAGTCAGTCATTTTGGTTTGTTTGGACAAATCTAGAAACACGTTGACTTTTTTTTTTTTTGTAACGTAGGAACATAATATTGCCTTTCTTTTTTCCTTTTCTTTTAAGGCCTTCAGTATCCTATTGGATTATGCTAGAGATATATTCCATCTTATATATACGCCATATCTCTTTAGTGATAGTCAGAAGGTAAGGGGGATCCGTTTTTTCCAGCGAGCCGCTATTTGACATTTCATGGCATTTAAGATATGTTTTATTAGAAGGTAGGTGTGTTTAGGAACATTAGAAATAGCTCGATAGTAAAGAAAATGTGGGTGAAGGTGGAATAGAGATACCAGTCACCGCTGTAATCAAGCGATGTATTTCTCCCCAAAGAACAATAATCTTTGGGAAAACCACCAGATGTGAGACAGGGTGCCTTCTTTGCCTCATTGGTGCCAACATGCAGGGGAAGAGGCCGGATAAATTGTACTTAATCTCTTTGGAGTTAAATACCATCGACAGTAAACTTTATGAGCATTTTCATTAATGTGGACACATTCACTAATAGACATCCATTCCTCCTCCTCTAAAGTATCTCCAAAATTCTGTTCCCATTGCAGCTCATGAGTATCCTTAGAGGGACAAATGTGTTGTAAGAACAAGCAACAGAAAGTAGATATAAGTCTGGCCGGAGGGGACCGTAGAGCACAAAGCTATTCCAGAGTAGAAGAGTCAGATGTAAAGAACTGAGGCAGGGAGAGTGTTGTAAAGTTTATTAGTTGGAGGAACTGGTAAAAACATGTGCGGGGAAGGTGAAGCCTGGTCTGAAGATCCTTAAAGGAATGAAAGAATCGAAGTGGAGATAGATCCGAAAAATTACGCATGTCATGAGCCACCCAGAGAGGAAAAGAATTTAGATTAAGTCCAGGTGGGAATTGTGGGTTATTACAGAAGGGAAGCATATGCCAAGCCTGGCTGAAAAGTTCATATTAGTGAGTAACTTTATCCCACATAATTATGGAAAAAGCTAGGGTAGGAGGAAAAGAGGACAAACTGGGTCTATAATGGGGCTGAAGCCATAATAAAAAAAGGAGGGGGAGATAACCTCTGATGAATTTGCTTCAATATCTACCAATACCCTATTGCCTAAGGAAGAATGTAATAACACACATTGGGTCAAGTGTATAGCTTGATAGTATGCTAAGAAGTTGGGGGCTCCCAGGCTACCTTCTCCGATAGGCCTAAATAAAATCTCCATGTGGATACGAGATTTGCGGGCTGCCCATATAAATTTAGTGGCTAACTGTTGAAGTAGTTTAAAACCTTTTTAACTCTAATGGTGAGGGTTTGAAATAAATACAAAAGGTGAGGCAGAATATTCATTTTGAAATAAGACAAGATATTAACATTCTATCCCATTTCTCAAAATCTGATTTTATGGCAGAGAAGAGGGGAGGATAATTAGCAGAAAAAAGCTGCTGATAAGTCTTAGTTAAGTAGATTCCTAAATATTTGATTTTGTGGGTTTGCAAACGAAAGTTATAGTTCTGTTGAAGCTGTTGGTGAAGGGAGGAAGGGAGATTAGGCGCCAAAATATAAGATTTACTTGCATTGATTTTATAAATAGAGATTATACCAAAGCAGTGTAAGTCATTAAGGAGGGATTAGTGATTGTCATCAGGATATCATCAGCATATAGGGAAATATTATGGTCTGAAGAGCCCACTGTGATTCCTGTGATGTCGGGATGTTCACGAAGTTTTAGCCATCCTAGCCAGGGGCTGAGGTGTTTTTGCGTTCTTTAATGATGTTTAGAATTTCCCGAGAGGTTATTTCCTTATTCAGAAAACATTTTTGAGTGGTGGAAATTTTAGGAAGATGGATAGAGCCTAGAAAACCTCTGATTTTGTCAGCAAGAGTCAAGGGGTTATTAATATGAGGTTCCAGGTTATATAGAGAGGAATGAAGCTCTTGGAAAGACTCAGCTATCTGTTTAGGGTCATATATGAGGAAGCCATCAGAGGATTTCATTGAAGTAATATGATTACGAGAACATTTATTTCTCAATTTTTGGGCAAGGAGGCGATCCGCCCTATCCCCTTTTTCATAGTACCTCTGTCACAACCATTGCTAGCCTTGGAAAGAAACTGATGGAGCTGACCCTTCAAAACTAGCAATTTAAGATGCGTTTTATGTTTAGGGTATCTTTGGAAACATGTTGTTAAAGAAGTGATTTGGGGCTTCTAAGGCTAAGATGCAAACTTTTTCGGTTTTGTTCCTATTGGCAGATAGGGCAATCAGAGTTACCCGAATAGAAGCCTTTTAATTTTAATTATAAGTACACTTCTACATTCTAACTAGCAACGCCTTTTACTCCTAACCAAAATCATGATTTTCAGTATGTTTAAACTAAAGGTAAATCAAACCACCACAATTGTTTCATCAGCAAAATAGGTTGCTTTATTAAATTTTCATATCTGCCAGTAAACATAAATCATAATAGGCAACAGGCAAGAAATTGATCAGTTCTAGACTGAATCATTCTAAGATTTCATTGAGAGCTGAGAGAAGCTTGGAGATATAAAACCTCACATCTCAGGTTCACATTAAGATTAGGATATGAAATACTGGAGTAGGATGTGTTAAGAATATGAAGAAAACTTTGAAATATATTGAGAGAATTAGGAAGCAGGCTTAGGTAAGCAATACACAAGATTACAAAGACGAAGTAATTTGTATGTGTTCAATAGCACTTTATTCTTAAAATATATATTTCAAACTATATATTCCTTCTAATCTTGTAACCTAGTACTTCATAAGTACTAGACATCCAGAAAGTAAAAACCAGAGGCATCAAACCAGGAGGGGCAGGGTTGGGGACACTACCGCTGCAACCATTGAATGTCAGAAGGGATCAGGGCTATGGCTGTTGGCTGAAGTAATTGGTCACTGACTGGCTGTAAGCGAAGAAAATTATGCCTGGTAGTCATCATTAGCTTTAGTGGGAGAACATCCTCAGTGTTGAGTATGTTCTCCTACTAAAGCTATAGACGTCACCTGTCGGTGAACAGCAGCTTCAGCTGGAAGTCACTGCTCACTCAGCTTCAAAGTAAGACGTCCTCAGGCGTAGGATGCTCTTCACTGACATCTTTAGTGGAAGACGTCCTCAGTGCTGCTCCATTGACACACACACAGCGAGTATGTCATGTCACCTCCAATGACTTCAGAGCTGAGGGGCTACTCCTGCTGCTCTTTGACGGACCAGGCTTTATTAAAGGCAGAGCCGTTTCTAGGGACGGACGAGCCACACAATCACACAGGGCACGTCCCAAGGCAACTTAAAGGTGTGAAGCCAAGCAGGGCCGCCACCATTTAAGTCACTCCACCCCCAGGTGACACAGATGCCAGCTGTATCAGATAACAGATTGAGACGGCATCATGCACATAAACACTACTGGTTTTACGAGACACCTACGGAGGTCCTGTAGGACAAAGTCTGATTTATTGAATAAATCTGACCTAACATATACGTATATAGCGTCATTCATTATAAGAGATTTGGTTCTACAGACCTTTCGTAGGAGCCCTGTATAACCAATACTGTTAATTCGTTTGACGCAGTTAGGTCAGCTAAGAGCACTGCAGAGGAAGACAGCAAAGGTAAGTGATTATTAAAGAGAGAAGTTGTGGATATAGGAGGGGCAGAAATGGAGGCTGGGGGCAAAACATTTTTCCACCTTGGGCTGCACTAGGTCTAGAAACTAATCCGAATTAGGGTAAATGTAATTATTATTATTATTTATTTATTTATTTTTACTATGGTTATTTTTTTCTTTAATGCATGTTTTCTATATAAATATAAACAAGGGAATAGACTTTAAGCTTGGTGTGGCTGCCAAAATTTAGCATAGGGTACCAAATTGATTAGAGGAGGCTTATTACGGATTACATCATCTACATGTGGAATACACTATTTTTCTATTATTATGCAAGGAATAGTCAGTTCCAGTAGAACCCTTGTCAGAGGAAGGGGAAAACATATTTATGCAAAAAAATGGTTTAAGTGGATTCATTTCGCACTTAGATAACAGAACACAGTACCTCATTTTCCCTGCTCCTGATAACAAAAAAGTATGCTAGCTGGAAAAATCGTGTAGTGTATACGCACTGTCACTACCCAATCTTTAAGCAGATCTGAGGACTCTTACAGGAGTGAAATGCATATCACTATTACTATACGGCTCAGACAGTCCTTAATTGTGTGTTATGTCACATGGCCATACAATAACCTGTACACTGGTGCCAATATATTTGCTGAGGCTCTGAAAAAAGTATATAATTATTCCTGACCCTTCTAAGAAGAGTCAAAATGTTTCTGGGTGGAACTCCATGTTTTGCTGTTCTGATCCACCAATACATGGATTAAGCAAATAATCAGTCACCAGTAATTTACCAGCTGAATAGTCAAGATTATTGAATTTCAAAAGCATTTTTTTCCAATAACAGGGCTGCTACTAATTTGGTAATACACTGTATTATTATAGACTGTATTATATAGACTTAATATCAGCGTGTATTGGCAATATATGTAAATAACCCTAATTGTGAAAGGATATTGCAGGCCAGTCTAAAGAACTATCATTTTACATTTTTTTTTGCGAAAGGCTTCATTAACAACTAGTATTTAATACATGATTAGAGAAAGATTTCTCGCCCTTTCAGATGCTGTTGCTGCTTACTAAGGTCTGGGTGCTCATCAGAATACACATCAGGAAATTGTGCATTAGTAATATTCATTCTTATGAGTCACAGTATAGGACTATCCCTTTATAGACAGCTACACAGGAACACAACCTCATTGCATTGCACACCAGTTTTATAGAAGCATGCATATTGCATTACCAAATAGAACTGTATTTTAGCTGTAGATTTTACAGCAAGTCTTTAGAGGCCACCTCTCAGCAGTAGTACACTCAATTAGAAGCAGAGTCTATCACGCGCTGCTGCTTTAATCTTCTGCTTTTTTGCACTCATTAGAGCAGACAGATTTAAACCCAGAACAGTTATTTCTCTAAGTGTGTCTAGCAGAGAAAGCTGTAAATATAGAAAAAAAAATCTCTGCTTCACTCTGACACCTTTCATTACCACCACCCTTGTCTCTAACAGTCCAGTGCATAGATCATTTTTATGATTTACTGTGAAATAGGTATGTACCTGTAATGCTTTGTCTTCTAACAGCCAGCGAGCCATCCGGTGCCTTTGTCTGGTTTGCAGACTTTGTATATGGACCTTCATCTAGACATGAGAGAATAAGAAAAACGTCAAACATTAATAGGGCAGCTGTGTAACATCACATAATACAATTAAGAAGGATGAAGAATAATCCTTAAAATATACATATTTGTACAATGTAGCATGTTCTACACAGATACATCCATTTATAGACTAGATCTACTTAAACCACACTAACTTTAACTTTCCTTATTGCATTTAATTCTCTTGTATCCACACACACACAAAGTATATACTGAATTTTTGAGCACCATTTTTTTTTCCATTCATTTCTATACACATACAGAGTGCTATAAGCCAGGTGCTACAGAATAACCTAACAGTACCTTCACATGCTAGGATGAATCTCAACAATTTGCTTAGCACAAACACTCTCTGTTGCTGCTTGAATTATTATGATCCCACTATGGTCTTTTGCAACCTGTAAGAGTGTCACTGAAATGCATGTAATGAAAGCATTGTTTTATTCTTCTTCGTCACTTACTACGAAGTCAATAACCATTATAGTGCAATTTACACACACTAGCTGCCAACACCACAATTTTTCCCATTAATGCCTTCGCCATAAAACCTTAAAAGAACTGAAACATAAACAGCCTTTAAATTAATGACAGCCCTCTAGATAACATTTCAGTTGACAATAAAACTGCTGACCACTGAAGTGACACATATAATGCTCACTTCTATGGGTGTCTTACCTATGCACCAGTGAGATTGAGATGCAGTATACATCAGTAAAAGCAGTTTGATATTTAAGGCAGTGTTAAATCTCAGCATTCGTGTGTGTGTGTGTGTGTGTACTGTATATATAGGGTGTCTATTCAATAAATATATATGCAATTATTTTAATGTACATGCTATGGGTAACAGAGGCCTATTTTATAAATGTGAACATTATTAATAAAGGAATAGAGGCTTAATTATGCTGATGCTGTTTATTTAATGTTGGTTTGCATAAGTGCTTCAGACATCAGCAAGCATGTACGTAGCTAGTGACAGCTTCAGAAACAGGTGGGAGTACAGTCTGACAACCTTTACCCACACATAGCAGTTTAGTATTTTTAAACCCTGCCAGTACAGAAAAATTCAATTATTTCTTGGGTATTTCTAATGACAGCAATGGCCTCATTGTTTCAGATGGGGACAGCCTATGAGAGAGGAAAACTTAGTTCTTTCTCTCTACCTGAAAAATGATTGTTTAACTCTTTGGGACTGATCTGTTCCTGGTGATTAGGTGAGCTCCTCTTCTCCACTGGCATCTCCATATTGCATAAGACAAAGGTAAAAAGGAAGCCATTGATGGAAGAGAAGAGTGCATCAGATAGCACTAGAGGCAAGCTTATTTAACATAGACCAGGTTCATCATAATCAGCGTCAATGCTGACTCATATGTAGGCTTCTATTTTTTTATAAATGGAGCCCTCTGTTCTGCTTCACACTTATGTGCAGAAATCATCTATTAGCAGCATTAACAGTGCATATGTAGGGTATAGGAAGAGGTAACAGAGCAGCTTAGCAGAGTTTGGATAGTAGGTATTGAGGGGAGTAGTGATAGGCTGGTGCTTTAAATAAGGTGCAGAGAAAGCTTGAACTCACACATAATATCTCTGTCTTTGTTGTCAAGGTGCAAAATATATAAAGTTTACATTATTGATGTAAACTATAAACGTAGTTTATACATATGTTTAGTATTATTAAACAACTGACAACTGGAGATTAATACAATAATAATACTCTGAAAATAACTTTTATAGGGCTTTTCAATTATAAAACAAAAGAAAGGATTTAGATGTTCAACCCAAAAAACCATTCAGCTGCACATACTCTTGGCTTGATCTAGTTGGAAACTGTTACATAGTGCATGCACATCAAGACGTAGTCTAACAGTCAGTCCGGTGTTCACCAGACACCCTGATGGTGGGGATGAACTTTGGTGCTAATACCCAGCAGGTTGCGGCCCCCAGTGGCAGCAGTAGTCTATAACAGACAAATCACACTAAACAGTGACAAGGAGAGTACAAGTACCACCACAACAAATACCAGAGACAGAGAGAGTCTGCTCCCAGATAAGAGAACTGGCGAACAGAGAGTGAGGTATAGAGGACGTCCAGTACAGGGAATGGTAGATAAACACACAGCAAATGAGATGGTACACAAAGCACTGTAAATTCCCAAGACTGTGATGGATGGAAAAACACAGGCCTGGCGAGTAGAGACACAGAAAACTAAAACCAATGGGTGTGGAGATGACGCATGCACAGAACAGTCCAAGGAGGCACATAGACATGAACCAATGACAATGAGACACAGACTGCGCACACACACAACCACCACCACCACTCACAGCGGCAAGGAGTGGAAAGGTACTGAGAGCCAGAAGGGCAGGAGACCACTGAAGAAACACAAGGCAAGGAAGGGACACATTTAAGATTGATATAATGGTAGAAACAACAAAGAGCTAAGGCAATGCAGGAGACCCGATGCTATAACCAGCAGTGTGGGCTAAAGTGTCAGCAATTTAACAACGCCAACCGATGAGGAGCCAGCTATCGTCCTGCCCACCATGTAATTGGAGAACATCCTAGCTACTAGATGACATGGATGCATACAATACCCATGCCGAACAAGAGTGAGGTGCCTCTAGATTAGTAAATCACTGCAGACCACAGGTGACAAGAGCAATCAGCTACAGATGTCAGCTTCCAACATAAAACACTTGAAATGGGAGACTTTCATTAAAAAAAATAAAAAAAACCCCTCAAACATAAAAAGTCCATTTGTGACACACACTGAGCAGTGAACTTACCACCTTCCTGAGAGACACTCTGAGGAAACCCACAGAGAAGTGCCATCACTGCCCCTAAACTAAACAGCCAGGACTGAACAAAATGACAGCGTCTGAAATCTATTTCAACCAACTTCTAATTCTTCTTTCACTACCTACTTATGGTCATCTCCAACATGGAAGGCCCATGGCTTTTAGGGAGAATGTGCGTTGAGTTCAGTGGTAATCATAAGCTGAGGGTTTGTCTATGAATCAGCAAAACATCTACATGCTCTGTCTAGCTGTAACTCAGCCCAGAGCTGGGCTGTGAAATTTGTTTTAATTTAGCTCCTAGTCTCAGTATGCAGATACTTGGCAGCTGTAACACTGATCCAGTGCTACATTTTTACCCACCTCCTCCTACCTCACAGCAGACTTATACTGTATGTGTAATCAGACAAAACATAAGGATCACAAATGTGCACTATGCATACATATATTTCAACCACTTAGTGTATGATTTTGTTGTATATGGAGTTAAAGATGGTGAATGTACAAGATTAAATGGGGGAAAAAAATAAATAAGATGTTTATTTAAAAAACTGCAACCTAATTAAATGTCTGATAACTGCATCTGCACCAGACTATTATTGTGTTGTATTGTCATTCAAGACTAGTCCTAATGTTATCATTTTGATATGTAACAGAAAAGGATGCAGAACAGCTTTTTAGGGAGCAATAAAACACAGGCATTAGCTGCTAGGACAGCCAGCGACTGAATGCCACAAATCTCCTCGGCTGCTGCAACATTACTGTCATTTTTATGGAAAGCCGAGTTTTACCTTCTGCAGAAGGCTCTTCTTAAAACAAAGCTCGCTCGTATACATTCTGGCAGCAACGTAACTCTTGGATATTACTTGTTATCCAAAATGCTTGAGAGCAATGCTAGCCACACATGCATTGCTTATGAAAACTAAGCACACAGGTGGTGGCAATCATACATAGCATATTTTGGAGACGTGTAGCTGAAGCTGTATAAATCCAGTAAATAGATGAAAAGCTTGAGCAATAAGTCACTGCTGCATTGTATGTGCAGGAGTCATGGTGACATGAAAGGGATTAACAATCTTCCAGACTTTTTATAATGTACATGTTACTGTCACTGAATCCACAGTCACATGAGACCATGTAGTTAACATGTTGACAATCTTTAAAACTGTGTCCATGTAACTTAAAGGCGTCAGAAATGTTTTTGTTGGGGGAGGGTCCAGATCCTCCTCTCCTCTGCGGCACGCCTTCTGCTCACTGATTGATGCTGTAGTAACCTTAGGGTCACATCAGCATCACTCAGATTGGAGGGAATTGCTGCGGAGGAGCTCTGATGCTGACAGAAGATTGCACAAAGTGCTGGCACCCACCCACTGGAGGTCGCACCCTTCATATTTTAGGGGGAAGGAGGCAAAATGCCCCCTCATTAGCAACCCTCCCCCCAGGCCTGGCAACAGGGTGACACAAGCGGGACAGCTGTGATGGGCCCCAAGGTTCAAAGAAACCCCTGCAATACACTTTTGAGGAGGGATTGGGGCCCCTTAATACATGAGTGTATCAGACCCCAAGATTTCTGTTGCCAGGTCTGCATCTCCCTTCTGACGCCTATGATGTGACTATATAGCAGATTGATTACCTGTGCCCAGGAGTTATACTTATTGGTTAAGAGAGTTTGAAAAGGAGACAATGATTTGTAAAACTACAGCTCAAAAGCTGAGTACACCCTGCCACTGGTACAATCTTGATTCTGCAACAATTATGATTCACTATATACCCTTAACAGCTGTATCTGTTGGAAACTGTTGCCATAAACCACTGCTGCACAAATATGCATGCCCACAAAGGCAGAACTACTGCAAGAACTGAATGGGAATCGTTATATGGAAGGTCTGAACACACTGAAGATTTCATGCAGATTTCAACAGACATCAGAGCATCACTGATCAGAAAAAGCTCCCAAAATCAAATCACACAAAGCAGTTTCTGACGATACTGTAGTATTGTGTAACAGTTGGCACTGGTAAGATATCAGAACTATTAGACGCTAATCCTGTGACCTGCAAATTAGGGAACATTTAAACAGTTTGATATAATTTAGTGAAGAAAAATAGAAGAAAAAAAAAAAAATAAACTGGAAATTAATCATTCATTATTCAAACATGAACTTACTCTACAGAGAATCTTTACTAAGTGCATTCCAGCATGTTTGTGCTTAAGTGTTCCCAAGAAAGTGCATACTTAAAGTAATTTAACTTAAACTTTCCTATAATTAAAACATGTATATGGTTTTATTTATTGTGGTCATCAAAGAAATGGTCAGGATAATTCCACTATACAGTAAATTGACAAGGGCATGTATTAACAAAAAGTGAAAATCTATGTCCCTTCATCCATTGGTGTTGAAACACAGGCAAAAGGCATGCAACTTCATTCATCATCAATCATGTTCCATTGGTTTCTACGGAAGTACACTGCATGTAACTTTGTAAGGGGGTGTCATCAAAATCATCAAGATGAAACGCGTAGGGGGCAGGGCACACATCACTATGTGAGTGCCGTGTTGCGCCACCTGACCCCTAGAGACATACATAACCCATTAGATGCCCTTCTACGAAACTATCCTACCACCACTAAGGCCATTTCACGGCATTATAATCTACTGCGTGCTCCAATTGAACACTCTAAAATTCAAACAGGGATGTCGCAATGGCTTAGGCATTTTCCAACTTTGACATGTGATGACCTCCTGGAATCTATGATATAAGCTGGTAGGGCCCTACCATCCAACCAATATCTGGAGATGTTTCTAAATCTCTATCACAATGCCTACTTGTCTCCACACAGAAGATTCCTAGCGGGGGTTTCTCCTGATCACACATGCCCCAAATGGCTGGCGCAGATGGCTGATACTTTTCATTGCTTGTGGGCGTGCCCTTTGGTTAGGGGGTTTTGGAGACAAATTAAAAAATACACAGAGGATAATTTAATAAACCACTTACCTCTGAGGGGGTAGCTTATATTGACTGTCTCTCACCCTCCTTACAAAATAAAATCTATTACACAATCCAACACACAATGTGGTACGCACTCAGAATGGTGGAAAATGATCCACCCTTCATGCCAGAGCCAGATCCTCCCCCATGACCCGATAAAGGGCGACAGGTGTGTGGAGTTGCGGTCCTCTCTCTACCAGTAAATCCTCTTGATAATGAATTCACCGTGGCAGGGGTTGACAGGGGTCTTTCGCTTTTTATTTTCTTTAACGGATATCTGTAGATGTTCTTATTAGTCTGAATATCCTACATAACGAATGTATGGTATGATCTATGTTTTGTGTAGCTGACTTCTTGGTTAATCATACTTGAAACCTGAAAAATTCTGTATTCTACATGTTATTGAGTTTGTCTTATATGGTGTTTAGTCTACTTTACTTGTTTTTTTGGGCGAGTAGACAATACTCCCTCGACATGGCTGCTTACCACACCATTTATCTCAGTTACATTACTTAATACCTTATTTTGTTCTA
>WWET01000523.1:507432-517482 GCA_011038615.1 Limnodynastes dumerilii
AAAAAAGCACAGTACCTTTAACTAGTCTTCGCAGGATTTGACAACGACATTTAAAGGAGACCGCTATCATTCTTTTCTCTGTTGCCTTCCACTGGTAATGCTCATACACAGCCCAGATGTAACAGCAGTAGCACAAGCATACAAATTCCTTGCGCGTATAACAGGAGAAGGTAGTCCCACAGGGGAGCGATGCAGAGATCAGCTCTGTGGCATCTAATGGCACTGTATCAGTCACACAGCTCCACGCTGTCACTTGAGCAAGAAACCTGCAGCACTGGATCAAATGTGCATGATGCCTCTGTTCTTACACGGAGGAAGGTGCGATGATGAGCAGGATGGAGCCAGCTCCTTTTCTCTGGGTTACTCCCATTCATGCTCTGAGAGCTGTGCCTGACATAGGAACACAGACTAAAGAGGGCTGTGCATTTAAACATCTGCTCCTTCTCCATCCTATCAGTGGGATGTTCCTGATACTGGAAGATTTAACTCACGCAGTGCTGACTTATTATTATAGTTAATCTATTTTTTCCTAAAAAGACACTGATGATTTTATATTTATATTTTATACCACTTTACATTTTATACCTCTGTTTTTCTTTCCACCTATGATTTTCTCCTTACTTACAATAATACCTTTATGTAAGCATAAAACACACTAACCAATGCACTGCATAAAACTATGTGTATATGTATTTTGCATAATCATATATATTTATATTTGCATAATGTTACATTTCTGAACAATGACGGGATTCTTACTAGGCCTGTAGATGGGCCAGACAGTCCTGGCATACTTGCTGGTCATATTTACAGTATTTAAAGCCCATATTATGTTTTTAATCTGCACCCACTATGGGCTACATTTCCTCAGCTGCGGGAGAGAAAAAGTGGAGATGTTGCCCATAGCAACCAATCAGATTCTAGCTCTCACTTTCCTATCACATTCTAGAAAATGTCAGCTAGAGTCTGATTGGTTGCTATGGGCAACATCTCCACTTTCCCTTTGACAAAGCATAGTAAATCTGGCTCTATATAGACTAAACTTCACATCGTGCAGCACTGTCTCATGCAACATGATCATGAGGGTACATGTCACTACCTCCATAACATCAGCACAGTCGTTTCCTGCTGCTGTGAGCAGTCTACTGATCTGATGGGTCTTTCTATTACAACTGCTTTCAAAAGGGTTTACACACACACACACACACACACACACACACACAAGCTGAGGAACTACACAAAAATGGTAAATCCTATAATCCTATGTAATGTGTACACCAACAGATGTATAGAATGACAGTACCAAACTAAAAGGTTGGGAAAAATACAGAGCTTAAAGACAAGGCTGAACTAATAACCCTCCTGAGAAAAACGGAGCAATATACAATATGGATATATATGTGAGGTCCCCAATTAAATGCAATGTGATTGTTCTTAGCTCTGTCTTCAGAGTGGAAGAATTGCCTGTATCAGGCACCATCATGTGAACACAACACAGCATGCACAAATGAAGTGATATCATTACTAATACAGAACTAAAAATTGGAAACACATACCTTATTACACAATAGTTGCCAATACTTTTGTGAAATAATATCCATTACATAAATGTTCTATAAATGTTTTGTGATCCAAGATTAAGATGTCCTAGAAATATGTGCAGCTAGATAAACTGGATGACTAACACAACCAACTACAACTTTTCATTGAAATGCAGCCTCCAAAAACCAAAAAGTCTGGTGACATCCAACGTGAAAACCCCCTTTACCATTATTTAGTCTTACGGTAGCAGATTTTTATGCGCACCTCCACAAGCTGTGAATAAAAATAAATAAAAAATGGGCACAATTAGCTTTGCACCACAAATAACGCAGGGAGACAGGAAAATCTCTTCTGGTATTTAGACACTGAAACAAAAAGAATTAAAACGGACCTTGGGTCAGGTATGGTGGGTTCTGCTTACAATGTGGTTAACATAGGCCCCAAATCTGTGTACAACATTGTGCTGCAAAGCAATATACTACATTCCACATAAAAACCACCGATCATTACATAAAGATGGTGGTTTTGGTTTGTAACAGTTTCTAAAATTTGATACTAAAAGAAAAATACGTACACTAACAATGAATCAGCATACACGGCTGTGATATAAGAGCACCTTTTGCCCTTAGCTACAATAATAGCGCACCTTTTGCACTTCAGTAATAATAAAGTCGCCAATGTGGTGTTGGCAGTATCATAGATGAATATGTTATTGTCACCATAGTGAATGAACCGTTAACATAAAGTGCCCTCTATCTGTAAATTATGCAGAAAAACTGATGCATTCCAAAAGTAAAACAGTGGAAGAGTCGCCCACTGTACTCACAACATATAAGCCACAACATGGCTGTAATACTTCTGCACTAAACACAAAGACTACATTAAGTCTTTCATTTATTCACGAATAACTTACCTAATGGCATTTTCCAAATATTCTATATCTGCCTCCCACAAGAGACACAGGGCCGGATTCAGAGATCCGTTTCTAACGAAAGTTCTGTAAGTATTTTTAAGATCGGATCGATTTTGCATCAACTGCGCATGCGTAGTAATAGTGATACGCCGTCTATGTTGAAGTTAAGGTCGGAAATGGCTAAGGGACGGACTTGTGAATCGGGCGGAGACAAATGCGACCTTAAGTGCGGCGGAAATATACGGACCTAAGGATTTGCATAGAAATGGGCGGGGGAGGCATTGAGATGAGGAAAAGTGGGCGCGCTTACAGAGTTAGGGCCGCAAATATCCGAAACGAAGACTCAAAAGGCCGTAAGTTACTGCAGTCAGATAGGGTAAGTGGCTGGTCTAAGTTTAGGTACGGCCAGAGGAAGCGAGGGGAGTGACTGCTTTTTCTGGTGGGTGTAACCTGCTCCGACCTGCCACTTAGATGCGTATATTTGCGGCCCGATTGCCGACGGAAGTCTGAATACGGTCCACAGACATCAAAATGATTGCAGAGAAGCTGGGTACCGCCATACATGTGATCATAACCTCAGACTACATGGGCTTCAGCAGTGCCAGTATTAGAAAACAATCTCTGAGACACCACCTTGCTTGTAAATCAGGAAGCTAACTCAGACAGACACAACCACCGCAGACAGGTAAAGCATTTAATAACAAAGCTGACCTTTGAAGTTCAGGACAGCCATTAAAAGGCAAAAATAACTGTCCATCACAGTTTAGAAAAAGCATATACAGGATCTAATCGGTAAGCAATCATTCCCTCGTACCCCAGCTTAGTATTTAACTATCCACTGTTCTCTTTGAATCCCTATCTCTAGACAGAAACATAGAAAATGACATCAGATAAGAGCCACATGGCCCATCCAGTTTGCACACTGACTGACCCTAGATCCTATTTTACCCTCAAATTTGTTTGAGATTTAAGATATCCTTACATTTAAGCCAAGCATGCTTTAAGTGGTTTTTTTGTGTTAGCCTAAACCACCTCATATGGGAGGTTATTACACTTTTAAAGCACCCTTTCAGTAAAGTCATTTTTCATCATATATCCACTGAACCTACCACCCTCCAGGTTATTTGCATGCCCTTGTGTTATTTCCTGAAAACACGGTTGAAAGCTGCTATCATATGCCATATATCCCATCTCTGTTCCAAGCTATACATGTTTAGTTCCTCTAATCTTCCTTGGTAGGTTGTGTGACATGCCATGTATCATTTTAGTTGCTCTTTGCACAGTCTCTAATGTATTCATGTCATTCAGGGGATATGGCAACCTGAGCTGAACACAGTATTCTAGGTGAAGCCACACCAATAAGTAGTCATAAAGTGACATCACTACTTCTCTGCTACTAATTCCTCTCACCACGCAAATAAACATCTGACTTGCTTTTCTTATTGCTCTGTTACATTGTTTGGCTAGCTTTTGCTAATGTAGTGCCATTAATGATCTATTGAGCGTTTTGAGTTTTTGCACCCCAAATGTATGATCTTGCATTTTTTGGCATTAAACTGTAGTTGCCACACTGTTGATCATTCCTATAGTCTACCTAGATCATGGGTGGCCAAACCCAGTCCTTGTGCTCTATCAATGGTCCATGTCTTCCAGGTCTCTTTGTTGGAGAACAGATGTGTTCATTACTGACTGAAACATTCTCAAAGATCTACAGTTGGTAGTGATTATCTCAGCTCTGACTATCTGAGGAGACCTGGAAAATGTGGACTGTTGGTAGATCATGATGCCCGAGTTTGGCCACCCCTGACCTATATCATCACTCATATTGTTTACTCCTCCTGGTGTGTCTACCCCGATTATTTTGCACATTAATAAAAGCCAATATCTCCAATTAATTAGTACAGATCCCTGGGAACCTTACCATTCCCAGAATGCAGCCCTCTGTTATCTATCTTTTAACTAAGATTATATTTACATGAATACGTTTGAATTTAATCCCATATTATTCAGTTTATTTAACTGTCTGCAGTTAAAAGCCTTACTGAAGTTACTGAAGCTATGTCTACAACTCCCCCTTAATCTAACACTTTAGTGACCTAGACAAAAAATTCAAGAAGATATGATTTACATCTCCCCCAAGTGAATCCATGCTGCTTGGGATCTTGTAAGGTACTGGATTTAAGAGATTTGTTCCTTTAACATTGTTTCCATTAATTTCCTACTACTGATGTTAGGCTCACTGGTCGGTAGTTGACCACTTTGTTCCCTACTTCCATTTTTATGCAGAGGGACAACATTTGCTATTTTTCAGTCCTTTGGAATCACTCATGTTACTAGTGACTGCTTAAATAATTCAGTTAATGGTTTTCCCAGAACCTCTCTAAACTCTTTTAGTATCCTAGGATGTATCCCATCTCATTAATTTGTGTACTTTCAGCTTTGAAAGTTCAGTTTAATACCTGCTCCTCAGCAGTAATTACCTCCTTTGCATCCTATTTTAATTCTTTGCCTTCATTTCCTTTCTTCTCTGGGGTTTTTACTAACCTTTCTGATATAAAGGCCTGTTGCTTTTAATTCTGAACTTCACATTTGACAAATTCCATAAAATCAGCCTTTCTGAAATCTAGCAGACTTGTCTTTGTGTGGTATGTCTCTCTCTTAGGGCCAGATTTACTAAGTTGCAGGTTTTGAAAAGTGGAGATGTTGCCCATAGCAAACAGTCAGATTCTAGCTATCACTTTCTTTTTACATACTAAAGAACGTCAGCTAAAATCTGATGCTATGTGCAACATCTCCACTTTTCCAAACCTGCAGCTTAGTAAAGCTGGCCCTTAGTCTTTATACTAAACCATATTTGCTGCAGTCTGGCAATCATCTTAGGACAATACATAGGCTGTTCCAAGATGCGGCTGAGATAAGGTTCTGGAAGGATCAGGAAACAATTCCTCCTTCCAGTATTACCAGCTATGAGTGAATTGCTAATTAGCAAATGCTAGCAAACTCTGAAAACATTATGCTGTCACTATTTGCTAAATTGTCATCCATATTCAGAAGTGAGACGGCTGAGTAATGGTTTGAGGTATAGGGGCAAAGATTTAATACAAAAAAATATTTAAAAAATCGTTTAAAGCGTCTAAGTAAAAAGAAAAGAAAACAAAAGCAAACCCCATAATAAATATGTCCCTTAACAACCTGCGCTTCCAAAGAGTGTCTAACCAGATGTCTTTCTTACAATACCTTGTTCTGCATCTTTAAGCACAGATAATAATGACTCTTCTACCACAACACTTGAATTAATGTAACCTTTTTACATTATTTATGGCAGCCTTTACTAACAGACCACAGTGCAAAAATCTAATTCAAAGGAGCCATATTTTATTTTGGTTCTTAATTTAATAATGCTTAAAAATTAAAATGAGTTTTGCTGGAATTCAAGTCCAATTCTAAATGTAATATTTAAAGCTCTTTTCAATGCTCTACGTCTCTAATATATTTTCCCAACCATGTTCTTTAATCATCCAAAGACTTTAGTCTTTAATCCTCATCATGCTCACTATTTTATCACTAAAATAGTTTTCATTTTGGGACACTATTTTATCACTTCCCGATCACCGGTGTAAACCTTATAGATGTATGCATCACTGCAGTGTCTCCATTCAGATTTAATTACACAACATGGAAAGGTTTTCCTCTAAGCAATTCCTGAAACCTCATCTTTGCAGAGAAGCTTATCACAAGCTAGACTTTCATCTAGTCTAATCCTAACTACCAGTCTCTATCCCTCACATTATAATGACCCCACTACACTTTTCTAATTTTATAAGCACTTTATTTCTGCCAAGAGAGAATCCAACAACAAGTGAGTATAGTTTGTCAGTACAATGGTCTGTTTTTCAAAATACCACCATATGGCAGCTGAATGGAGACTACAAGCAATTGCCGGCAATCTCCATTTGAGAAGGCGGCAGTGCTGCAACTCCTGCAGTTGCGAACAGTCATCTGCCAAAAGGTAAGTGTTTTTACCTAAACCTACCCTTAAACCTTTCCTAATCCAAACCCTTCATTCACTGCAGCCGAACCCTAACCTTCCCTTTAAGCTCCGTGCTGCGTCTGCCGCAGCCTAACCCTAAACTTACACTCGCTGCAGCCTATAGCTATTGAGAAAGGAGAAATAGGTTCAATCCCAATAGCAATGATATATTTCCAAAGGTTTCACACAATGATACAGGTGCCATTCAGCTGGAGGCTGTATCATGTGTGAAATCGTTCTGGCCGCCCTGGAAACCGCATACCCCGCAAGCTTTGCTCCTGGACTTCTCCTGAGCACTTTGACATCTTTAAGAATAAAGATTTGACCCATTTTAGTCCATTATTAGATGTTATGTTTCAGTATGTAGAGTTCATGGATCATTAGCTCTGTAAAATGGAGGTCTAAATGAACCATACATTGTTTAGATCAGTGCTTCTCAACCAGTGTGCCATGGCACACCAGTGTGCCACGGGATGTTGCCAAGTGTGCCACGGTGCAATGCCTCCAACAGGAGAAAAAGCACTGGAAGACCTTGCAGATACATGAATGCGTAATACTGGAGAGCTAAAGACACACGATTGGTTATACTGGGGAGGCTGCAGACACATGAATGGGAACTACTAGAGAGGCTGGAGATGATGGGGGCTACTGGGGAGGCTGCAGTCACATGATGGGGGGCTAACATAGGTAAATTAGTTATAAGAAAAAGAAAGTTATTAGCTGCGATTTTTTTATTTATCAAATAAAAAATAATGTAATATCTGTGTATGTACTTTGTAATTCCTGCTTCTTTTTGTATATTTTTTTTTGGTGTGCCGCAGAAAAGGTTGAGGAGCACTGGTTTAGATTACTGTAGCAACTTATGAATAGGAGGTTATAAAACCTCAAAACAAAACAATTACTAAACAAGGCACAAAGTTAGCAGACATGTTCCAGGGGGTATATAAAATGAATTCATGTTTTGTCAATTTATTCTATTTGTCAAAACTGTAATATTGAAGCATATTGCAGAGCAAACTGAGAACTCCTCAAGCTTTAATACATTATGGTGTATTTATTAAACCATTTATATCACACATTGCAACAATACTGTAAACAATGCATGTTGGTTGCAAACCTCTACTTTCCAGTGCTTTCAAAATAATTCAAAACAGAAATTAAGATTATAAATAAGAAAAACCCAGGAATCCAAGTCAGAATGTTAGTAATTCTTTTCTAAATGGTACACAAATTAATTCATGTTTTTGCCAATTTATTCAATCAAAACTGGAAAACTGAAGCATATGGCAGAGCAGCTTGGGCATTCCTAATATATTAGTGAACGAATGCATATTTATTCACTGAGGACTGAAGAAATGCAGCCATTTATGCATAGAAAGGCATATAACATGAAAAAAGTAAATCATTTAATACCACTTTCACATCACCACCCTGGCAATATCCCGGCTCTTACAACTGGGAATATTGCCGTGTCAAACAGATCAACCCAGGGTCACAGACCCTGGAATGATCCCTTTCACACTGCAGGATTGACATGAGAAATTCCAGGACCCGGGTCTGTCCAGACAGTGTGATGTGCAGCGCTTGGCTTCCGGCGAGTGATTTGTTTACTATTGCAATAGCTATCGTAAACAAATCCCAGGTCACACCTTTCACACTGCACTCCTACCCGGGAAAAACCCTTCTTTTCTCCAGGGTCCATTTCCTGGGTCTTTAGACCTGGGAAGTGGACCCCAGGACCTTTCCCATCACACCTCAACCTGGGTAGTTGGACTGAGCCCTGGCTAACACCCAAGTTTACCTGGGTTTTGATGGTGATGTGAATGGGGTATTAGTTAGGTTTCTTCAAACAGGATAGTTTTAATGTATTACATATGGATGTGTGGACTATGTTAAATAATCCAAAAAGTACATTATCTGTAGTCCACAATGTCTTGAAGTTTTGATTTGGTGTATTTACAAGAGAGAGAGACTCAAATTGGATAAAAGAAATATTATCTCTCACCCTTATTCATACCATTGGTCTTAATGGCATGGATCCACATTAAACTAGATTAACATTATTGAACCATTGTATTTTCAATATTTTGTAGCATAATAAGATTTTTTATCTTTCTTAATGATATATACACACACAAACATCTGTGTTCATGTATGTATGTATGTATGTATGTGTGTATGTATATATATATATATATATATATATATATATGCACAAACGCATACTTACAGAATTCACTGAGCAAGGGATTTTATGATTTTTTTGTATAGTGGAATAAACTAATATCATGTAGGTCTTAAATTATTTTTTAATTTGTACTACTATTGATAGCATTACAGCCACAGCTTACCTCTAAAGCCCTGACAGACATATTTCACAGGACGTCCACAATGGTGAAAACAAAGGAGCCAATGCTAAAATTAGATCACAGATGTTGAAGATTCTGTTTGGGTCTCATGACCCTCTTATGTGTCAATTTATGAATAAAAATATAAATGCATTTAAATTATAGTGACACTTGTTTAGTGCAGGGTGATTAGAGCTCTTCACTGACATTCTAAAGATTTTATTGTTCAAGTTAAAAATTAATTTACAAGACTAATTAATAAACTAATTTACATCTGTATCCTCAACAAAAGAAAAATATTTAGCTTTAAGCACTTCCTAAAAGGGACAGTTCTCTACTCCACAGAGTCTATTGTTACACTGAAAAAAAAAGAAATAAAACCTAATTATAATACTAAGTGTTCAGATCAACTGTAACGTAAAATAAAAAAAGAGTTGCACAGTGGAGGCCCTTATTCCACATTTTATAATTCAAATAATATTCACACTTCAGTAAACTATATATGAGATGCAGAAATCTATTTGATATAATTTCAAAAACAATCTTTGCAAGGAAAATTATTACTTTAAGATTACAGTGAACTTCAGCTCTACAGACTGTATCTGATGGAACCAAATCAACTATCCGGGAAGAAGCTGTTAATAAGCCCTTTACTTTTCTGGCTTAACACTGCACATTTACATCTGAATCACAAGACTTCATTGCACGTATTACCACTGTCACTCATCTTAACGGGGTATTGTTGACAGCAGACTCTGACATGCATACTTGACATCTCATAGTAATAGAATATGGATGCAAGTTTCAAAATAAAAATACTTTTTAGTGCATTTCTAGTTTTGTACAAAGGATGGACAGGTAGGAACCATTATTTGACTTAAGTGAAAATCAGTCAAATCAGATTTTACATATTACGATTATTGCAACATGACAAGCAAAAAATTAACATTATGTTTACATTCCTGTCACATTGATGAAGTGAATGACTCATGAGCATATGGTCAGTTCAAAAGTAGTAACAAAAATTTGCCCCCATTGTTTAATGACAAGTGGAAACATCAAGGCACTCTCCTGTCTTGGTATTAACCTCTAAGCATGAAATAGCTTTTTAACCTTTTAGAAATTTCTTTCTGATATTTACAGAAACTTGGAAGGAATACTCCCCGATGTGTAAAGAGCATAGTAAAAATCTTGTCCGAATATAAATAAAGTACACT
>WWET01000523.1:519005-533968 GCA_011038615.1 Limnodynastes dumerilii
TATATATATATATATATATATATATATATATATATATATATATATATATATATATATATATATATATATATATATATATATATATATATATATATATATATATATATATATATATATATATATATATATATATATATATATATATATATATATATATATATATATATATATATATATATATATATATATATATATATATATATATATATATATATATATATATATATATATATATATATATATATATATATATATATATATATATATATATATATATATATATATATATATATATATATATATATATATATATATATATATATATATATATATATATATATATATATATATATATATATATATATATATATATATATATATATATATATATATATATATATATATATATATATATATATATATATATATATATATATATATATATATATATATATATATATATATATATATATATATATATATATATATATATATATATATATATACATATATATACATATATATACATATATATATATACACATGTATATACATATATACACAGACATATACAGTCAGGTGCATAAATATTGGGAAATCGACACAATTCTCATACTTTAGGCTCTATACACCACCGCAACGGATTTGAAATTAAACAAACAAGATGTGCCTTAACTGCAGACTTTCAGCTTTAATTTGAGGGCATTTAGATCCAAATCAGGTGAACGGTCTAGGAATTACAACGGTTTCTATATTTGCCTCCCACTTTTTAAGGGACCAAAAGTAATGGGACAATCGACTCAAGCTATTTCATGGACAGGTGTGGGCTATTCCCTCGTTATTTCATCATCAATTAAGCAGGCAAAAGGTCTGGAGTTGATTCTAGGTGTGACATTTGCATTTGGAATCTGTTGCTGTCGACTATCAATATGAGATCCAAAGATGGTAGTGAAGTAAGCCATCATTAGGCTGAAAAATCAAAACAAACCCATCAGAGAGATAGCAAAAACTTTAGGTGTGACCAAATCAACTGTTTGGAACACTCTTAAAAAGAAATAACACACCGGAGAGCTCAGCAACACCAAAAGACCCGGAAGACCATGACAGAATGACAGAATAATTTTTTCCCTGGAGAAAAACCCCTTCACAACAGTTGGCCAAATCAAGAAACTCTCCAGGAGGTAGGTGTATATGTGTCAAAGTCAACAATCAAGAGAAGACTTCACAAGAGTGAATATAGAGGGTTCACCACAAGATGTAAACCATTGATGAGCCACAAAAACAGGACCAGATTAGAGTTTGCCAAACAACATCTAAAAAAGCCATTACAGTTCTGGAACAACATCCTATGGACAGATGAGACAAAGATCAACTTGTACCAGAGTGATGGGAAGAGAAGAATATGGAGAAGGAAAGGAACTGCTCATGATCCAAAACATACCACCTCATCAGTGAAGCATGGTGGTGGTAGTGTCATAGCGTGGGCATGTATGGCTGTCAATGGAACTGGTTCCCTTTTATTTATTGATGATGTGACTGCTGACAAAAGCAGCAGGATGAATTCTGAAATGTTTCGGGCAATATTATCTGCTCATTATTCCGTCAAATGCTTCAGAACTCATTGGACGGCGCTTCACAGTGTAGATGTACAATGACCCGAATCATACTGCAAAAGCAGCCAAAGAGTTTAAGGCTAAAAAGTGGAATGTTATGCAATGGCCAAGTCAATCACCTGACCTGAATCCGATTGAGCATGCATTTCACTTGATGAAGACAAAACTGAAGGAAAAATGCCCCAAGAACAAGCAGGAACTGGCAGAGCATCACCAGGGACGAAACCCAGCATCTGGTGATGTCTATGCGTTCCAGACTTCAGGCTGTAATCGACTGCAAAGGATTTGCAACAAAGTATCAAAAAGTGAAAGTTTGATTTAGGATTGTTTAGTTTGTCCCATTACTTTTGGTCCCTTAAAAAGTGGGAGGCACATGTAGAAACCATTGTAATTCCTACACCGTTCACCTGATTTGCATGTAAAAACCCTCAAATTTAAGCTGAAAGTCTGCAGTTAAATCACATCTTGTTTGTTTAATTTCATATCCATTGTGGTGGTGTATAGGGACCAAAATATGAGAATTGTTTCGATGTCCCAATATTTATGCACCGGACTGTATACAAAACATTTATTTTTGCTTTTTATTGTTATTGGCAATTGCCATCTGGAGACCTGAGTAAGGTCATAATTCAGCAAGGTGTTCCAGACCTATTGGTCACTGTTACTTTTCTAAACGGAAGATCCAAGGTCATTGTTGAGCTTATTAATTTGTACACAGCAAAATGTTAGCGCTATATAAAATAAGTTATTAGCCATAATTCCAAAGAAACAAAGGGTTTGCTGTGATATACACCAGAGTATAAAGTTCAGGAATGAATTAAAGCAACAGGTTAGAGCCAGCAGTGTGCTGCAAGATGTTATTGCCTTCTTAGGTGTACCATTCTTCACTCAGCCTTCTCCGGCTCACTGAGTTCAGAATGAAATGAAATCTATAAACTGGTTTGTGATTGCTTTTATCTGCAAACCTCTTGTGAGAGGCACAGCAAATATCACAGAGCCAGTGGGAATGACAGAAAGATGGAATATGTTGCAGAGAATCTCTGCCTAGCTCTGTGCACCGTCGTTAACATATTCACGTGACTTACTCTCAGGGAACAAATCAATTTCCATTTACAAGATTAAAAATTCAGTATCACAGTGTACAAAACAGCCAATTTCCTTTTGATTAGGAATAAGATTCTTCAGAATAATTGAACAGAAAAAAAAAGAAATCGTGTCCAGAAAAACTTACAAAAATTAACCAACTGTTGAGAATCTGTAGGCAAGTAAATGTAAAATTAGATGAATGCAGTTGAGTTCAGAAATTGATTAGGAAGGGATTAGTAGGACCACATGATAGAACAGGAGTGTGGGTCCCCGCTAAGAACGGCTCTATTTCAATAGGGCCATTCTCTCCCAGCCAGTTTCGAACTGCTCCAAAAGGTAAGGCTAAAAACTACAACAACCCTTCCCCTAATTCTAACCCTAACCCTCCCTTCTCCCTAGCCTGACCCTAATACTCCCTTCTCTATAGCCTAACCCTAACCTCCCCTCCCCTTCCTTACACTAAAAGTCCCCAGATAGGTTACTCACCTAAACTAATGGGTGAGTATGTTGATCGGCGCACTCACCCATTCATAAAAAAAAAATTATAAAATGGGCCCCTATTCGAAATAGAGACAGCCAAAAAGTACCTTTCGTCTATCTCTATTTCTGAAAGGAGCCTTCATTGCAGGGACTGCAACCAATAGAATAGACAGGGCCGATGCAGTCCATTGGGGATGCGACACAGACCGATCCCAGTGCTTCTTGCTATGGTGCCCAGTTGAAAGGATTCCACAGTCATAAAGTCAGCCCATACTGGAGGTTCCTGTATGAGCTGCCGTGGCAACAGCTGACTGCAAAACTTCTTTTAGCTGTACTATTTAACAGCTGTGGCAGCTCATACAGGAACTTCCTGTATGCACAAGGAAGGAGGCAGAGAGCATGCTGCAGAGGAAGGGAAACACAAAAGTAACTAAAGGAAAGCAAAAGGGGAGAGGCTGAAGACACATGATGGGGATACTGGGGAACTGAAAACACAAGATCGGAATACCGGGGGGGGCTGGAGACACATGATTAGGGATATTGGGGGGGGGGGCTGGAAAGACATGTTGGGGATACAGGTGAGGAGCTGGAGAGATATGATGGGGATACTGGGAGCTGGAGACACATAATGGGAAATATTGGAAGGCTGGAGACACACATGGGGGAAATATTGGAAGACACACAAACTGGTTAATAGTAACTGGTTAACAAGACTGTGCTTCTTTTGTATTGTGGTTACAAATGATTTTTGTTCTTTTCACACAAAGAGGCCTTTTTAACTGCATTGTGATTACAAGAATATTGAATTTATTGTATAGTGGTCAGAAGGATACAATTTGTATTGTATGGTGGCCAGTATAGTATAGCAGTCATAAGGATCATGGAGATGATTCACGCTTAAGAGTGAGTTAGGTGTGGACAGATCCGCACCTAACCCGCCCCCCATTTTTAGGTACCTTATGGCACGTAACAGGGCACAGGGCTACCTTATTTTACTGTGCGTAGTTTCCTTCTTAAGAATATATCAAGAAACAAATAGATATATAGATATATCTGAAGTCTGGAGTTCCCAACATACATTTACTCCAGCAGCTGTACCAGGGATGACCATTTCCCAAAAACAAATGTAGAAAGCAAAAAATGGCAGCACTCTGAGAAAAATATATTTAATATCCATATATTTAAAAATCTCCACAATAATCATCCACAATAAAATACAATTACAGCACATATATTAATAAATATTCTTATCTGACTTCTCAAAAATATGTAACCAAATATATTTGCCCTAAATTAAAAAGCATACTGATAAAGGTGGATATAAGTAGAATCTCTTTTAAAGAGAAATGTTCCTTGCGGTATAAAGTCATTAGCTATATAAATATAGCAACAATATCATAATATCCACAGTCAAGAAACAATGTTACAGGCCCTTGTAAAGAATCCTAATAGAACTGCTGTTAATAAAACGTTCACCATAAACCACATCCTACAGTATTTCCTCCAAATGTCGGCTTATGATTATTGATAAACTTGATACTATGTATCCAGCAGCACTATAGTGATTCTAATTCTTCCTCCGTGCTTGCTAAGATGTAATAAAATATCTCAGTCCTCATTCAATTAATTTAGAGGAAATTAAAACAGTCCATCTCAAAAGAACAAAGTGCATGGATAATTGTACGAGCGCTATATGATAGGATGATATGTATAGAAAGTCTCACCCTTTTTCTTGTGGTTGAATTTGTCCCAATAGCTGATGTTGGGGCTGCAACACAAGAAAAAGGGCAGAAATATAACCTAATACAAGGTTTCAATAGTGAGGTTAGAAATAATACAGCTTTGCATACTATTCCAAAAAATGCCCATTGAAATGGAACTTTCTAAGTATAATATTTGGACCCAATGCACATTATAGAAGTACAGGGAGTATGATCATGTAATTTGTATCAAATTCAGTAGGTAATTACAGTCTAACAAACTTTTTGTACCAACTGCAAATAGCAAACATTAACATCTAGCTTTTCTGTGCAAGGTGGAGATGAACTAGCCATTCTTGAAATCTGAAAACCCTCTGCTTAACTTACCATTTATATTACATTGCTTAGTACCACTGGTGTGGGAAGATATGTATTATTGCAGGATTTGCACTCTTATGCTTAAATTAAACACAGAGCCAGGCGGCAACAAGCAGGCCATATGAATTTTGAAAGGAGGTTCAAAGATGACATAACCAATTATATATGTACCGTCCAGTAGCTACATTAAGATGCTATTCTAGTTGATTTCAAAATACAATAGAACACCTCATCCCTAATGTCCCACTGCCTTGTTTCAACTTGCCGTATTTCCCCCTACATTAGTGAGGAGATTATTTAGGAGAAAGGACATAAGCCTCCTTTATTATAAGTATTGAAAAGGATTCAAGCAAGAGGTTTGGTCAAATGAGCAACAGTATACTGTAAGGTATTTTTCAAGTGTCCTCCGCTTGTGTGAACAGTCATCGTATTCATTGTCAACTTAATTTACTGCGTATCTTAAGAAATATACACTGACATGCAATTCAAACTCGTCATTTATTTGTCAACACAATAATATTTACTACAATAAGACAAAACAAGTGCCCCTCATGGTGTCTAATTAGTAGCCTGTAGTGTTCACCTGCTAACTTTGCTTATAACCTGTTATGAGCTAGACCAAATTTCATTATATTCACAGTGGATTTGTGTGGGTGCTCCTTCAAATGAGTCAGCTGCACCATCTAGTGGTACATCTCTTCTATTCACCCAATGTAATCTTACATGTCTGTAACATACAAAAATGTTTCTAAGGCAACTGCTGTATCACATACAGATGTAAAAGAGCTAAACAAGGGTTTAACAAACATTTTCTTTTAAACCATGTTTACTAGGAACATGGTTGTAACAGAGATAGATAAAAGGATTTAAAGATAGATATATAGCTGCAGGGGCATCACATAGTGCCCACACACTGCCCAGAAATCGGGGGCTCTCTCCCTGCAGCCCTGTCCAATACACTATGCCATAGTTTCTGTTAGTACATTGTACAATGATGTATAATGTTTTGAATAATTACATACAGTAAGAGAGGAGAGAGAGAGAGAACAAACTGGAGAATAAACCTACTAGAAACAGTAGGAAATAGCATTAATCCACAGCTGTTGTGTATTCCTCCACAGATTGATTCCTGGTAGGTGTCCAATGTTTATGGAGAAGGTTATTAATAAGAAATGAAATATTTCACATACATAAAAAGTTAAAGGTATTAATACTAATGTGCAAACCGCTTTCGTGGGAGACGCTGTCTCTCTACACCATTACCTTGATCCGGGACGCTGGATACCGGTAAAAGACCACACCGACCAACGGTGAAGCAGTGATTGTTATATGCTTTTTAACCATTTTGATCTGGTACACATGATCTTTGCACCGGCCATTTGTTTTAATAAAAAACTTTATTACACCATTGTCATATATATATATATATATATATATATATATATATATATTCTCCCTCTCTCTATCATTTCATGAGGCAATCATTTAGCGTGATTGTTGGTGCTAGACTGGGTACACTCAGCTGTCAACAAATGCAGCAACTGTGTGACCTTAATGGCCAAGGAATGTTTACAATACCTTATTTTAACTGTGTACATCATTCCAGCCCATTGTAGCTGAAATGATGTCAGAGTAAAATTTCTTAATGTGAGTATCTTGGTGTGAAAGAGAAGATGCTGTACAGGATGTGTCAGCTGCACAATTGAGTGACTTCAGCAAGAATTGATTTACATCCTGACCTCATGTCACTAAGGAATTGCTGAGCTGGGATACTGAATGAGTAAACATGCAAATGTTAATGTTTACCCTTATCACTAACTGCAGTGCTGCCAAGATATTTTTAGTGTACGAATATTTATGAAGCTGCTGTGGTTGTTTGACTACTGTTCCCTTAGGTTCCACTACAGACTCTTACATGGTCAAGATTTATAAGCTAGCACATTAACACTAGAGGGCATTACCTTGTCCTTGAACAGTTAAGTAGGCAAGAGAAACATTTACAAAAAAAAACATATATACTGGCACTGAAAGGCAACAAGGAAGAAAAAACAAACATACTAAAAATAACTACTGGGTGTTACCAATAAAACTAATTATTTATTTACCATATAAAATATTTAAAACAATAGTTTCTGGTACCAGAAGATCTCCTATACATAATAAATCAAATTAAATCTCTAAATATCACAAGTCATATAGGGCTCCATTTACAAAACGGTGATGCCTTCATTTCCATAAGATAAAGACCGTTTTCACCTGAAAACTCTCTTTATCTTCTGAAAATTAAGGTATCGCCATTTACAATTCAATGATCTCCATGGAAACCATGACAATCATTAGCATTGCTCCCCAGATCGCCAGCCCGCTCTAATGAATGTGGGCCAGCTGATCGCTGTATGTACAAAGTATCTGTGTGGAGCTTAACAATCCGCGCTGATACTCTATATAACACCATCTTCAAATGGTGTTAGGCTAAGGGGGAGGAAAGGTGGGGGGGTATGTATAGGGAGACTGCAGGAATACAGAAAATGTATGTATATTAATACAAATTAAATATTTACTGTTTTAAGCATTAAAATTAAAATAAATAAACAACTATAAACGTTAAATGAATCAGTAAAAGAAAGGGTTACTTTCTCTCTTTCCCCATAGCTAAGTCCCAGCGAAACGTCTGTGGCAATAGTCCCGCTGACCACCGCAGGACCTCACCGGAGGGGTAAGTATTCGTAAATGTGCCGATCGATGTGTCCAGGCTCGCTGTGAGGAGCAGCGAGTCTGGATTCCTTAAAGAGCACTCTCTGCGCTCACAATAGTAAATGGAGCCTATAATCTTGTAAAACAACAAACCGCACTGTTACCACAAAAAGTATCTAAAATGCACTAGGAACTTAAATATAATTAATCAGACTGGAGACTTCAATAAATGGATAGGTTATAAAACAATATCCAACTGGAATGGATGCAATGCAAGAAACACAAATACATTTAAAGTGCAATTACTGGAGCAACATGCAACCTACAAAAGCACAAATGAGAAGCAGCATATGATAACAACCACAGAGAAATCACAACTCCAGGTGATGAATTATTAGCCAACTCCAACAGCTTAGACATAAACAGGAAGAATGCCAAATTGTGTATAGATGGTAATTTGATGGCAGATCGCCGCAGACGTAACGTCCACTGTGCAGGCTTGAAAGTAAACCTCTGTCCCAAGCAGCCCGATGTAGCGTGGCCGCGTCCAGGTGTGTGATTGCATGCTGTGTTGCTATTGGGTATCCCGCTGGGATATTCCCCTGTTCCAACTCCTTGGAATTTAGGTTTCGGTAACTAAAGAGCAGCGGTGAAACAAAGTACTTGTGCAATGAATCCGGATTTCAACAACTGAAAAGTTGTAGTAGAACAAAGTGCTTTGTGCAATTAAAATATAAAATGCGGTGATGTTGACTTCCTCAGAAGTTCATAGAAAAATAGATAGGGTCTATCTGGTCCATAGCAATAACTTCTAATTATTTATGATACGTTACAAGACTTGATTTCATCAGAGGATACTGTTGCCCTAAGCCTGTTACAAATAGTACCAGTAGCCAATCAAATAATTTAATAATCAATCCACAAATGATTCACAAATAGGGCGTGTTTTAAAAATCATGTAAATTAAAAGAAATAATTTATGATTTTAGCCTTGTTTAGATTTAATTTGTTTGATTTCACATTCTGTATATGCATCTGTGCTACCATGTGCATTCTGTCCTATCTAGAGTTAAGTAAAATGACACTCTTAACACAGAGACTATTGTGACCCAAGCAGGAAGGTCTTTTTATTATAAGGTACAATAACAATCAAGACTTCAGATTCACATCCAGTTTCCATTTGAACGAGTCATAAAAGTTTAGGTAGGCTCTATCTCTTGAACTCAAGCAGTTGTTCAAGCGCATGGTTAGAACAGACCAGCTAACACACTTAAATCCCATCTTAAAATGTTTTCTTAATTTAAGCTTAAATAGTAAAATCACATTGCAAGCTAAATAAGGCTGTAATAACTATTTAGAATTTTACATATCTGATTTGAACATGTTTTTAAGTTCTTGTGGCCCATTTATTTACATCTGCAGTTTGCTAAAGATTACCTGGATAGGCCAGTAGGCTATTGGAACAATGTTTTGTTGATGGATGAGATCAAAATATAGCCTTTTGGTTTAAATGAGAAACATTGTTCGGTGAATACCGCATTTCAGCATAAAATCCTCATATTAATCTGTGAAACACAGTGGTGGTAGTATCATATGGTTTGGGCCTGTTTTGTAGCATCTAGGCCAGGATGGCTTTCCATCATGGATGGAACAATGAATTCTGAATTATGTCAGCAAATTCTAAAAGAAACGACCCTAAGCACACGAGTCGTTTTACCAAAGAATGGTTAAAAAAAAGAAGGTTTTGGAATGGCCAAGTCAAAGTCCTGACCTTAACCTAATGGAAATGTTGTAAAAGGACCTGAAGTGATCAGTTCATGGGAGGAAACACACCAACATAACGGAATTGAAGCTGTTTTGTATGGAGGAATAGGTTAAAATTCCTCCAAGCCAATGTTCAGGACTAATCAACAATTACCGAAAATGTTTAGACGCACAAGTATCATACCAGATACTTTAAGCAAAGGTTAGTAAACTTTTGCCACTCATAAATGCGTGATATTAGATCATTTTGCTCAATAAATAAATGGCCAAGTCTAATATATTTGACTCATTTGCTTAATTTGGTTCTCTATCTAGGTCTTGTGTGAAAATCTGATGTAGTTTTATGTCAAATTTATGCCATGGAAATCTAAAGTACCTGCATCTTGGCCTATGCCACTACCCCAACATATAACACCAATACCCCAAACCACCCTAACTAATATAGCTAAACACTACAAAGTCCACATTATAGCATTATCCTCCAAATTACAGCAATACTGAACACTACGGACATATCACAGCAACAACATTACTGCAACACCCCAGCATAATTATTACAAAAATAACCCCTTATTCACCCCAAACATTACAGCAATATTTCCTTCACCTACAGACAGTTACACCACATATTCAAAAAAGTACTCTAAAGACTGACATATTACAGCAAATCTACCTGCAGACCAGAGCTGTATCTAAACACTTAGGTGCAAGATATACTTTATTATAAACAGGTTTTTATATAGCGCTATCAGATTACATATCGCTTTACAGAGAATATTTAACTTTCACATCAGTCCCTGACCCTATCAGAGCTACATACTACGGTCCCTAACACATACACACACACTAGGGTTAATTTAGTCGGCAACAAGTATGTTTTTGGAGTGTGGGAGAAAATGGGAACACTCAGAGGAAACTCACACAGACAAAGGGAGAACATACAAACATATAACATATAAGGCCTAGTCCAGGAATCATACTCATGACCTCAGTGCTGTGAGAAACAAGTGCTACTCACTGAGCCACTGTGCTGCCTCAAGTCTAACATTGGTGAGACTTGATTATGTCTGATCATTGTAAAAGAGCTGGTCTCTACTAACTAAATGGAAATAAGCCGACCCTGCACTCTTCCAACATTAGATTTTATACCCTGCAGCCACACCACTCTCCCAAAATATTATGCCTCCAGTCACACCAACGCCCCTGCATTATTACACCCCCAGTCACCCCCAAATACATCACAAGAGTTTGCACAAATTACATAACATACCCTCTCTACCTATACATAATAAAATCCTCATTTACCATACTGTTAAACATTACATATAATACCCTCCCCCCCCACCCTCTATCACTTTCTCTCACACAACTACATTTCCCTGAGACCAATATAAGTGAGAGGAGTCAGAAGAGTTTTGAAGACTAAGGAGTGTCAGAGATTATAGAGAAATACAAGATAGAGGACATGGGCACAGTTGCTATAAAAAGGCAGAAAGTAGTTACGTAAATTGAGGAGACAGAGGAGACAAGCTGACTAGTATCAATTAAGAGGAAAAGAAACCAGAGACACTTACCTTCTGGTGACCGGTGAAAGGCAGGGCATTTATTTTCTTAGTGTGTATACAGTAAATACATTAATATATTAATATATGGTAACTATATACAATTTATTTACATAGCAGATTCATTTAAAGTTGGTATAGTTAATTCTAACAGAGGAGGAGATCGTATAGATAGTGTTTACCTCAGACAAATTAGGTGGAGAAAGGAGAAGTGTATACATACACATATACATACCTCCCAATGATCCAGATTTCAGCGGGACAGTCCTGCTTTTGGGGGACTGTCCCGCTGTCCTGCCCGCTTGACACCTTGTCCCGAGAGAAGAGACTCTCGGGACAAAGGATTTTTTTTGTGAATGGAGCCCGCGCGGTGCCGCTGTATATGCGACTGGGCTTTTTTTTTCTTTTCCACATACGCAGAGCTGGTTACACAGGGCTGCTACTGGAGCCCTGTATGACCAAATCAGTCTTTGTGAATGACAGTGATGGTCACTGTCATTCATAGAAAGAGATTTGGTCATACAGGGCTCCCGTAGCAGCCCTGTGTAACCAGCGCTGCTTATGTGGACACGTGACCGCCGGGAGAAGGACAGACAGCGTGAGAGCCGCGGAGGAAGGAAGCAGAAGGAACCAGGTAAGAAAGACATTAATAAGAGGGGCAGAACTATGGAGGCTGAACAGAGGGGTAGAACTATGGAGGCTGAACAGAGGGGCAGAACTATGGAGGCTGAACAAGAGGGGCAGAACTATGGAGGCTGAACAAGAGGGGACCAGAGGGGCAGAACTATGGAGGCTGAACCAGAGGGGCAGAACTATGGAGGCTGAACCAGAGGGGCAGAACTATGGAGGCTGAACCAGAGGGGCAGAACTATGGAGGCTGAACCAGAGGGGCAGAACTATGGAGGCTGAACCAGAGGGGCAGAACTATGGAGGCTGAACCAGAGGGGCAGAACTATGGAGGCTGAACCAGAGGGGCAGAACTATGGAGGCTGAACCAGAGGGGCAGAACTATGGAGGCTGAACCAGAGGGGCAGAACTATGGAGGCTGAACCAGAGGGGCAGAACTATGGAGGCTGAACCAGAGGGGCAGAACTATGGAGGCTGAACCAGAGGGGCAGAACTATGGAGGCTGAACCAGAGGGGCAGAACTATGGAGGCTGAACCAGAGGGGCAGAACTATGGAGGCTGAACCAGAGGGGCAGAACTATGGAGGCTGAACCAGAGGGGCAGAACTATGGAGGCTGAACCAGAGGGGCAGAACTATGGAGGCTGAACCAGAGGGGCAGAACTATGGAGGCTGAACCAGAGGGGCAGAACTATGGAGGCTGAACCAGAGGGGCAGAACTATGGAGGCTGAACCAGAGGGGCAGAACTATGGAGGCTGGGCAAGAGGTGGCATAAATATGGAGGCTGGGCAAGTGGTGGCATAAATATGGAGGCTGGACAAGTGAGGGCATAAATATGGAGGCTGAACAAGTGGGGGCATAAATATGGAGGCTGGACAAGTGAGGGCATAAATATGGAGGCTGGACAAGTGGGGGCATACATTTGGAGGATGGGCAATAAAACGGGCAGAAATATGAAGGCTGGACATAGAAACGGGCAGATATATGTAGGCTGGACATAGAAACTGGCAGATATATGTAGGCTGGACATAGAAACGGGCAGATATATGTAGGCTGGACATAGAAACGGGCAGATATATGTAGGCTGGACAAGTAATAAGAGGCAGACAATATGGAGGCTGGACATATAATAAGGGACAGACAATATGGAGACTTGACATATAAACAGGGGCATACATATGGAGATTGGGCATATAAAAAGGGCCAGACATATGGATCTGGGCATAAAATAAGGGGCAGACACCTCTGGGCAGTGCAAGACACACCCACTACAACGGACAAACCCACATGATGGTACAAGACACACCCCCTCTACCATGCCATGAAAATTTTGTCCCTCTTTCCAATTTTGAAATGTTGGGAGGTATGCATACAGAACATGCAGCTTTACTGTTTAAAGAACAAACAAGTTTTTTGTCCTTGTATTTATACAGTGGTCACTTTTGGTCCTTGGCAGCAACTCTTCCATTTATCTATACACTTTCACACATTTCATATATTTCATATATTTCAATAGAAGCACGGCCTGGTGTTTTCTTACTGTTACTAGTTTAATTTGGGAGCCTGACCCCTCCAATATGGCCGCTGCACACTGTCAAATGAAGGAATGTAATTACAGACATGCTGAGTACACATATTACAAACAGATAGGTACTCACCTACAGGAGATGTCTGGTGTTTTCTTGTTCCTGTATAGAGTTATTTGGGTATGTGACAGTGTTTCTAAGAGGCAGATTCCATCAGTAGTCACAGTAGCAAGATTTGGTGCAAATTTCAGTATAAAAAAACTCCCGTGCAAACAAATGTTTCAGAATGCACTCGGTGGCTACTTTAATTCCCAACTATATGCAATTATATTTTGTATTGTCTCGGTTATACAGGCAGTTTGTCATGTCTTTTCTGTCCATGTAATGAAAACAAAATGCTCTTGCTATTATTTGAACCATTCTTTAGTGGCCTTCATGCAAACCTTTTTATTATTATTATTAAAAAGAGTGCAAGTATAAATAATGCAAGATCTGTAAAACGGCACTTCAAAATTCCTTCTTAAATATTTATATCATGTTTTAAACAGATAAAACCCTATCTGCAATTTACTTGAAACCCTTGAACATGAAAGTTATGCATGAGTGGATGGCCAGGCCAGTGCAAGTGGGAGGAAGGCAGAGGGGATGACAGACGCATTTTACAGCTCTGCTTTTAACAAATTCTTTTGTTTAGTTCAGCTTGTTAAGAATGCACAAGCAAAATGAGAGTTGTATTATGATTTCCCTTCATTACATGACTGTACAATCTGGAAATGTTTATCCTTTCACATCACGCCTTTGTGAAACCTACTACAAACACCCAAGCTCATGAATACAAACTAGAGCCATTTACTCAGAAGCCAATTAAATAACCTGCCATTAGCTGTGGAAGGAAGCAGAAGCACCTGGAAAAGAAACAAACCACTGGATCCAGAGTTTGGAAATAAGAGCAAAACCAGGGAAAATTTTCCACCTGCACATGTTGAATTTTAGGGAGAGGCAAATTAGTTTAATTCTTTGCATGCAGGAATAAAATGTAGCTTTTTGCGCAGAGGTACTGACCAGATTACTTTTAAACTGTTGTTTAGACTTGGACTGTGAAAAAATCACCTCAGGTGAAAAATTTCCACGTATTTCCTTTTATTTTTTTAAACTCTGGATACACACAAAGGGCTGATCTAGAGTTTGGGAGTAAGGGCAAAACAGGTGCAAGTGTACAGCCCGACTAAACCACTTTGTATTTTGTTAGTTGATATAAATAAACTATTATTACATTGCAGCATTTTTTCTACACCTGCCTAAACCTTTTGCACAGTACTGTATAAAGGGGGAAACCGCCAGAACACAAATGTAAAGTTAATAAAAAAAAAAAAATTATTAATAAACCATCTTTTTTTTATTTTCAAACCACTTTTTGTTAGTTGATATAAATAAACTATTATTACATTGCAGCATTTTTTCTACACCTGCCTAAACCTTTTGCACAGTACTGTATAAAGGGGGAAACCGCCAGAACACAAATGTAATGTAAAGT